>CALNVZ010002876.1:346590-366020 GCA_940671915.1 Paracentrotus lividus
TGTCCTCCGGGGGAGCTGTCCTCCGGGGGAGCTGTCCTCCGGGGGAGTTGTCCTCCGGGGGAGCTGTCCTCCGGTAGTTGTCCCCGGGGGAGTTGTCCTCCGGGGGAGATGTCCTAGAACCTAAATAAAATAAACATAAAAACCGAACATCTCGCTAATATCGCTTTAGAAACTCAAATTTGAGGGTAAAAAAGTTACACCATAAAACGCTATAGGTGCTCATGATTAACTATATCTTTTTGAAGGAAATTGTGTGACAACTAAGGCAATAAAGGTTTTGTGAATAAGAATTTTTAGTTGCTAACTATACCCGGTTGGCAGCTTTGAAGGAATTTATCTGGAAACAATAGAATCATGACTGTTGTCACCATCTACATTTTTCAAATGGAGCTTCTTTTATTGATATTTGTGGAGGTTGAATGAGCTCATACCAATCATGAGAAAGAAAATACCTATATACTAATGAGCTTGAATACATTGACACACCAGAAAAACTTATGAGGGTTTTGTGAATAACAAATTTGACTTAGTGTGGAACTTCGGTCAATTTAGTTGCTAACTAGGCTTATGAGGGTTTTATGAATACGGCCCCTGTACGTTAAATCACTGTTCACGTTTCAGGCTTTGGTCTCTGGCGTGTCAGGGTGGATGGGTTCGTGTGTGTGCGATGGAGGGTGGGTTAGTGTGCGTGCGAGGGTGGGTGGTTAGTGTGCGTGCGATGGTGGGCGAGTTAATGTGTGTGTGAGGGTGGGTGAGTTTAGTGTGCGTCGTAGGGAGGACTGGTTTGTGTTTGTTTGAGGGTGGGCGGGTTAGTATGCGTGTGAGAGTGGGTGGAACAGAGTGTGTGTGAGGTCGGGTCAGTGTGGCTTAATATATGGGTGTGTGTGTGAGTGTGTGTATGTAAGTGTGTGTGTGTGTGTGTGTGTGTGTGTGTGTGTGTCAGGGTGGGTGGTCAGTGTGTGCGTGAAAGTTGAAAGGCCAGCATGCAGGTGAGTGTGAGCGGGTCATACATGTATATATATATTTTTTTTCTGTGTCGTACATCTGACACTATTAGTTCGATGACACATTTCTTTTTCTGCAACAAAAAACCCGAGAAAGTATAAAGAAATGAACGAATTAATCAATCAATCAATAATAAGAACGTCTTCAAGACTGAATGTATGAACAAATTTTAACGAATGAATAAATCAAATATTAACTTGATGAATAAAGTTTAATATAGCACATAATAAAAAAGAATAAACAAGCCCAGTAAAACATGAATTATGTGAACGTACAACTACAAAGTGACATAAAAAAATATTGATTAATGGCGCTGAACAGAAAAAAGAAAGAGAAGAAGGAAGAGAATGAAATAAACTTCTCGAGAAAAGAATGCACAAACTGAACGTGTCAAGAAATGGGTGAATGAATAAAGACATTGAACTAGAGAACTGAATCGTAGTTAGAAGCGTTAGTAAGAGGTACATTTCCACACATGCTTACGTTGGTTATGTGTCCTAACAACCAAAATAAATGGGGGGGGGGGGAATGAAATAAAAAAATAATGATTTACAGAATTATGAAGCAAGTATTATTATTTTTTGATTTTTTATTTATTTTTTTTTTTTTGTTTGTTACTGCTTATTTGGAGAAGAAAAAAATATTTGTAGCGGAATTTGATCGTTAACTTGCCAAATGAAAAATTATTATTGTCGCGTTTGTTTGCCAAACTATTTCGAGAAAGTCATAAACATATCTCGTGTTTGCGTAAATCGTATTTCACTTCTTTTCGTTGATATCATAAACAATTCATTCTCTTGTGGGATTTAGGAGCAACATCACATCACACATAAAACATTAAACAAATTAAAGAAAATTTCCTTATTTTTAGGACCTCACGCGGGCCTTCTAATCATTTAGAGTCGCCGCAACCCGCTCACGATAAACAAAAATCACTTTAGATTTTTTTTTTTCCTCCGCGGCCACGTCATAGCAACTGGAAAAATGGGGGGGGGGGGGTGGGTGAAACATAATTATTAAAACTTTCAAGACGCTTGTTTCATAGTCTCACGACTCCCCAGAGATTCGGGACTAATATGCATATTATGAATGACAGCACCGTAAAAGCTAATACCAACAACAGACCCGGTCAACAACAGACCTGAACATCGCGGTGATGTCTCAGGGACCCAGGAGACTCGAAGTCACGAAATCATTCCTTAGGTAGTGAAACAAGCCCTTAATCACGTTGATCGTTTGAAGTTGAGCTAATCACGCTCTCAGACACTAAAAATCAACATATCTTTTTATGACTTTAACGGGGTCCTTTGGCAAAAAAAAAAACATCAATAAGCATTCATTTTTAATATTGAGATATGAAGAGCTTGTCTCCAAAAGGTGTTAGGTCCATTTGTCATTAAATTTGAGTTATTGGCCTAAATCTAAATACTTTTAGTAGCTCTAGAAGATAGCACCATTGAAAATTTGAAAATTCCCAAGACAAACCCCTTAAAAATGGCAATTTTTTATTTATTTCCAAAAGGGGTTAGGTCCACTTTTAGCCATTCAGTGAAAATTAATTTTTTTTTTTAATTCACCTACATTGCTGTGTTTCTATATATTATAAACTTAACATATTATAATACACAACCATGGGAATGTAAAATTACATTTAGAAAAAATCTGCTGGTCTTTATTATTTTTTTTTTATTTCAAATTGCCATGTTTTGGACCTGACCCCTTTCTGATATAAACTGGACCTAACCCCTTTTGGAAATGAAATATTGGAACTCCTGGCAATGTTGGTGTCATATGTGCTGCAAACAGGAATGCCATTTTTTAATGTCAGAATTAGGTGCATAAGTGATTTCTCACAAACACACACAAAGATTAGCACACAAAAACACACACGCACACTCACACGCACCCACACACACGTATAGAATGTGTTCGATCCAGTTTTTTTTTTCCACCAGGGATTAGGTCCAAAAGATTGAGAATTTAAAAGAAAAAAAATTGAAGACCCGCAGATTTTTTCTAAATGTGATTTTACATTACCATGGTGGGGTAATGGGTCAGATGCATAAAAAGTAGCAATTGCTTGAAAGCAATTGCTTCCAGCAAAAGCAATTGCAAGCCAAGCGAAAGATCAAGCCAAAGCCATTGCTAAATTTCGTATGCATAACCTTTTGCTATTGCTCAAACCCTTTGCTTGCCTTAAGCGAGCAATTGCTAGCGGATTCAACAATAGCGACGTCACGCTGATGCGAACACGACTCACAAAACAAAGGCGAGTATCGTATGCAAAGGAAGGTGAGATGATTTGGGAAGAGATACTGAAAAAATAGACAACTTCACTTTTTTGCATATTCTTCATAAAGTTATAAAAAAATTTAAAAAAAGTTACCAATTATTGGTTTGATTAACCATGTTAACCGTTCAAAAAGATTTTGAAATACACAGAGACACTGCTTTTCAGGAAATTTCTGAATTCAGGAAAACTTTGCTTCTAATTCCGGTGTTTTATCTCACAGAACTATGGTTTCCTCTGTGTTTTTATTGACTAATTACATAAATATATTCCTTAGATATGTCGAGAAACAGTAGCCTGGCTTATCCCCAACACTCCCCCCACTGATGCTTGGAACCCTGGGTCCGCCAGGTAATGGAGCACCGGTTTAATGCATCCTTCCCCTGTTTCATCGTGTTCTTGTAAGAATCTGTAAGCCATTCATTCCACATTCTTTTTATCGAAACGAAAAAAAATTCTGATAGATCTCTGGAGTAATTTCTTCTCGATTAATTTTGTTCCCGTGCACCTTAGATTTTTCTCTCACATGCATAAACATGATTAACCGTGAATGTCTTGATCAAGCAAACGCTCAAGCTGCTATGAAGGAGCTTGACAAAACACGAGCAAATGCCTAAGCGCACTAGCAAAATGTTTGCTTTATGCATACACTTTTTAGCAGTTGCTAAATCGTCAAGCAAGTGCTAGCAGGCAGTTAGCAATTGCTTGAGCTTACTAGCAAAAGCTTTTGCTTGTAAGCAATTGCTCATTTTTATGCATACGGAATCAAGCTAAAGCCTAGAAAAAGCAATTGCTATTTTTTATGCATCTGACCCATTATCTTATGTTAAGTTCATTGCATTCAAAATAACTTTTATGGGTCAAATAAAAAACCCTCATTTTCTTAGATTGGCTAAAAGTGGACTTAACCTCTTTTGGAAATAAACTCTTCATATAGTAAAGTATAGTATATAATACATGTACAAAGTAAATAACTATCATCAAACAAGCAAATGCAAACAGGAATGCCATTATTTATTATGTTAGATATTAATTCGAGTCAGATGATTTGTTTGTAATTTAACGGCAAGAACCGATGAAAGCATGTGAAAACTCAATATCCACTTGATGATTGGACGCTTGTAAATAAGTACATGTATTCATAACTTGGCAATAAGGGCAAACTTATACAATTATATTATGTTAAGTTCCTCTATAAAAACAAGAACAACAACAAACGAGAGAAAAAAAGAAAAGTATCAGTTGAAAGGCTTTCCTCACTAATTTTTACATCAGAAATGCAGTAGCTAAAATAATGAAAGTTTATTTAGTCTGGTCCTTCACTATTATACGTTATAAGGGAATTCGTCAAGAATTCGATCTGAGGTATGTATAAAAATAATACACCACCTTCATATAGCGCAAATAAAGTCCCTCTAGGTACTCAGTATAGTGGAGTAATTATTTTATTCATTCCTTTAAAGGGAATCTCGTGTAGTGGGAACGTGTGGGAAAGATGAAGAAAATTATTGTGAGCTTTCCTGTTATTTTCAGTGAATTTTGGAAGAATATCATTATAAAAAGCTCCACAAGAAAAATTGCTCTTCAAATGCCCTACTAGTCATAATATGATCCAAAATATACCACACAGCTAACATGTTTGGGTCCCGGACATTTTGTGTTGTTGCCCCATGCAAGTATTTCTGTGTGAGTGCATGTGACTCGAAGCTGAATTGGGTTAATTTGTTATCACTTTGGCGTCCCCAAAACCTCACAGCACAAAATAATGTTACAAATGAAATGTTGTTAAACTCTCTAAATCATTTTTTCAGTGTCTTCCACATTTCAATGTCATGACCAGAACACTAGTTTCACTTTAAACTGGAGTCTACCTGTAAAGGGATGGATTTTACTGGCCGTCATATAGGTTAATATCAATGTAATTTACATGAAATCGTTTATTATTCTTTGCACTTCTGTGTCAGCTTTTCTGGGGGAAGCGTGACGTGTGCCAAATTCGGTACAAACTGGTTTGAGTAACGGATCGACGGTTCTGATTTATGGTTTATTTATAAAGAGGGCGTGTAGAGCGATGATAGCATTTTCCAGTCCATGACAAAAGGAAATAAATTTGATCAATTAAATTGCACTAGAAAATCGTTTCATATGCACTGGAAATGATTATGGTGTATATTTCTCATTCTGTGAATGAAAGATCGTTATCTTAAAACTGTGGATAAAAACCTTGATTTTTAGATGCGTATTTTTCCTGACGTCCATATTTCTTTTTGTTTTCGGATTATTCAAACTGTTAAAAAGTGAGTAGGCCTATTATGAAACATCAATATTTTATTGTATGCCGATATTATAAAAGCAGACTTTATTCAGTAAACGTAAACAAACACAAAAAACATGTATAATTGAAACGTGCCAAATGGTAATACATGTATTACGTTTATCTGTAAAAAGTTCAACAAAGTGGGGTTTCAGATTTTGTATTTACACCGAGTGGAATAACAGATTTTGTGGTTGTTGTAGCTGGGTAGCGTGGAGAGAGTCGAAGGAACGTATACAATCGCCGTTTTTTTTTTTTTTTTTTTTTAAGCAGTCTCATAATGATTCTGACATTCGCAGATTGTCGCCATAAAGATCGCCTCCTGTGGGATAGGCCTTTTAGTGTTTTGAGAATAATATTTTTAATCATTTTGAGAGTTTTAATTTAATCTCATGACTATACAGAGTGAGTCAAAAAAATGTCCCATCATATCGAAAGTTGTTTTGTGAAAAGTTCGAAATGCTAAAAGAAATTTTTATTCAACCAAATTAAAAGAAAAGCAAAATGATATAAAAGGTACATGGTCTGTTATGAAAAAAATATTAGGTAATCCACAAAACAATTACCCAGACATTTCCTTCGTAATGATAAACAAATTGACAAACCCGAAGAGATTGCCAATGAATTTAACTTACATTTTATTAATTCGTGTAACCAGGCAATCAATACTATGCTTCACGATGATAAGAACATCTATTTTACAGATTATTTAAAGGAACCAAATTCTAATTCTTTATTTTTTAAACCTATTACTGAAAGTGAAATTATAGAAACGTGTAAAACATTACGGAATAGTAAATCTTGTGGATTTGATAATATCAGTTCAGTCATTTTGAAAAAAATAATTCATTCTATTGCTTATCCTATATCAAATATTTTTAATCAGTCTTTAGAGACAGGAATATTTCCCGATAAATTGAAAATAGCCAAAATTATACCAGTATACAAAAAAGATAATCCTCACTTTTTTGAAAATTATAGACCCATTTCTATATTACCGGCATTATCTAAAGTGTTGGAAAAATGTGTATACAATCGATTATATTCTTATCTATGTATTAACAATATTATAACAAATAGTCAGTACGGTTTTCGACCTAATCACTCAACCATGCACGCTTTAATAAATGAGTATATGAATATAAAAAAGGCCTAAGTCCATAGGAGGCCATTTCGAGATAATCGAAAAAAAATGAATATTTTTTAATTTGGGCAATTAAAGTATATTTGGCAAAAAGACATCAGAGAACATCATCAAACAAATTTAAGTGTAATTTTTTTTGTGAACATAAATTTTCAAATTACTTGTGGGCGGGGCCTTTTGTCTGGTGGACTTGGGTCTTTTTTAGAATCATATGGACTTAGGTCGTTCTTACATTCATATACATGGTAGACTTCTGTAGTACTGAATGTATAAAAATGATACACAAGAGATTTCTTTTATCAGACAAAAAGGGCCCCTTATCTTTTTGTATTTTAGATTTTTTTATATTTTTTTTATAGCTGATGTGTTTTGGGATGAGCGAGCGGGTGTGGGTGTGGTTGTGTGGGTTTTAAATGTGAGGATATGTGTAGGTGTTCAAATACTGAAAAAAAAGTTTGCAAAAATGATGTATTATTCACGTTTAACAGTTCACTGTTCTTCCATCCATGAAACCAAGAAGTCTTAAGCACACAAACAACAGTTCACGAATGGGAGGGGGGTGGGTATGGTCCCTCCCTTTTATTATTTTTTTTTATTAAATAGAAAAACAAGAAATACAGAGGGCATCCCCACTTAAGCTAAGGTTGGGGGTGTAAATGGAGTGAGAACTTTTCCTTAGCAATTACCTTTATTTCATGTTTGCCAGAGATCTTGGGGTAAAATGCTTTTGTAAATGGGCAGAATTTTTTATTTTATTGATTATCACTGAATTTTGGGGTAAAATTCTAAAAAAAACAAAAAAACTTTAATTGTATTTTGAGCGAATTTTGTAAGTAAACATCAATCCTGAATCCACCCTGCATGCCCCACATCCACACACTCACATCAGCATAGGAATTACTTTTTTTTTTGAGGAGCTATTTTTTAAATATATATTGACACACACCCACCCAAACACCCCTCACACACCCTCTGACACACACACAGACACACAGAAGCACAAACATCTGCAAGTGAACTTCACCTTCAATTTTGAGGTACTCAAGGTTAAACAAGAAACTAATGAGAGAGGGCGCTAGATATGAATGTAAGAAAAGCCTAAGTCCTGGACTTAGGCTTTTTTTACATTCATACCAGATTTTCATCCTTTATTTAAGGCATTTCTGAGATGATTTCAGATTCATCATTTATGAACAAGATGGGTCAATGTATAAGGAACGTTTTCCCATATATAACTCAATTTCGCCAAAAATTGGACTTAGGCCTTTTTTATATTCATATACTCAAATCTCCAGGACAAGGCTATTTCTTCTATTAAGAACAACTTTTTTGGTATTGGGATATTTTTAGACCTTTCTAAAGCTTTTGATATCGTAGACCATGAAATACTCTTATATAAACTTAATTACTATGGTGTTCGAGGTATTCAGTTACAATGGTTTCAGAGTTATTTAAAATGTCGTTATCAATATACTGTTTTTCAAAATAATTCCTCTGATCATACCCTTGTCCAACGTGGTGTTCCCCAAGGATCTATTTTAGGGCCCTTATTATTTTTAATTTATGTAAATGACATTATTAAATCAAGTGACAAATTTGAATTTACTATGTATGCAGACGACACCACTTTATTTTATACCCAGCCCGACATTGAAAACTTAGAATTTAATGTAAACAATGAATTAACAAAAGTTTCTAATTGGTTTAAAGCCAGTAAACTAATTATTAACAAGAAAAAGACTAATTCAATGATATTTTGTAACAATAATATTAAAAAATTCAAAAATGACCTTGATAATTTAACTCTCACAATAGAATCATCTCCCATTGTAAAAGTTGATGTTGTTAACTTTCTAGGAATCCATATTGAACGTAATCTAAAATGGGATGTGCATATAAATTATATCGTAGGTAAAACATCACGTTGTGTTGGCATATTGTATAAAGTAAGACATTATCTTCCAGTTTCTTCTATGGTTTTATTGTATAATGCTTTATTTCTACCTCATTTATCATATTGTATTGCTGTTTGAGGTGGTTGTGGTAAAGTTAAAATGGATAGACTATACCGATTGCAGAAAAAAAGCCTTGCGCATATGTACGAATAGCCATTATCTTGCCCATTCAGGTCCTATTTTCATAAAATTAAATACTCTCAACATCTTTGACCTATACCAATTCTTTACTGCAATTATTGGATTCTTGTACTACCGTAATCTACTCCCAACCGCAATATCAAATATGTTTAATGTCAATATTGGTCTGCATAGCCATAACACAAGGAACAAAAACAGTTTTCACCGTTGGAAAGTAACTTATACTTTTGAGTTAAAATCTTTACGCTTTAATCTCCCTATAATTTGGAACTCAATACCTAACAACATACTGAATTGTAACAGTCAAAGACTATTTAAAAAATCACTTAAAAAGTACTTTTTATCCAAATATTCTTGAAAATTATTGTTTTGCTGACATCTCCCATATAAGTTTAAACAAAGCTCACACCTTTTTTTTTTTCTGACATAATTTGTGTTTTATTGCATGTCTTTATATTTAATGTTTAGTAGATTTAGTTTATCTTTTCTTAATGTTGTTAGTTCCTTATATGCCTGAAATTACTATAGATACAATATTACATCCAAAAAACGATCTCAAAAAACTGCTTTAGAGAGAGAACTTACTCGACAAGGCCTCTATGGCTTTCTTTTTTGGCTCTCCTTTTTCTCATTTCTACTTTTTGGATATAAATGCTTTATATGCTCTATAGTATATTATGTAATTGCATGCAATATTTTTAAAATGTAAATTATTGAATGTTTTTATTCTATATAATTGTATGTTTTTTAATGAAATGGAAATAAATACGAATTGAATATTGTAAGGAAAAAAAAAAAAAAAAAAAAGTATGAACATATTTAATCATAGAATCATCCTTCTAGCATAATGTTGGTACCCTTTTCATTTGGATCTTTGACCGCATGACTGAACATGGGTCCGTAAAACTGACATAGGTATTATCAAACTTTCAGTGGCGTTATCTTTAAAAGCTAATTTGAATAAGCGTATGTTGAAAAATAGTTTTGTACTTTTTCCCATATACAATCAATTGTGACAAACAGCGGTCTCGTAGCATTTTTTTTTTTTTTAATTTCTATTTATTAGTTGTTAACCGTCAAAAGTTAGGGGTCCGCTTTACCCCACTTTCCCCTAGTATACATATCAATCTAGTTGTAAACTTAAGAGGAAGAGGGCGCTATTCACTCTACGCAAATCAAACGCTGGCCATAGACATTTTGTATTTTGCACAGTTTTTTCACTTTGTTTTCTTGATTATGGCGAGCAACTACCTTTTCAAAGAAATGATCAACTTGAATAATTACGCTAAGAGTCTTTTTTTTTCAAAAATAGGAATAACTTACTGCAAAGGGGAAAAAAGTCTGTCATCTGTTGTCAATTCGAAATCCTAATCAGATCAAATTCCTGTACAATATGGCCAATTTTGCTCTCAAAATAGGCTCATACGCCACATAATTATCTTCCTGGATAATGCATAATTATATAACAGCTTAATGATCAAGCCGTTTTTTAAAAGCTTGAATTCTCACCTTTCCAGAGATGGTAAATTCATTTCGATTGGTTAAGAAAAAGTCCTGTCACTTCTGAACATTATCACAATAGAATCCTTACTCGATGAGGTCGATATTTCCGCATATCACATGCATATCGCATGTGGACGACGTCTTCGCAAGAGGTGACAAATCACTACTTATATCAATAATCGTTGGAACATCAATCTATGTAAATAAAGATTCTGTTACAACTCATCACAATAATGTTATAAAGCTTGCCCAAATGTGTATTTCCTCCATCTGGTCTGGAGAATATATTACTAACAACAAGAAAAAGTCTATAATTTCTTTCATCTCCATGTCGAGTAGATTGCTGAACAGAACGGATAATACCATTCCAGCTGCAGGGAAGTCTTTCTTAAGCGAGTTTTTGTCAGCTAATTTATTATTGCAGCCAGCTGTATAGATTTCTACGCTTGTTCAGTCGTATTTCAACGTCGCTTCGTTGCGTCTGGCCTCTTAGATATATGGACGCGCCTTGTTTAATTACGATATAATGCCGCACATTGGTATAAGTTAACTTTACATTTTACATAGAGTAGAATTGATATGGGATGCACATTTTACTACAAATCCTCCTGTAGAAAAGAGAAAAAGTCTGTAACCGTAAACCTTGATTTAACGTAAAGAACAATAACACCCTACCTAGACAGGGGCGAATCCAGAATTTTACGAGAGGGGGGGGGGGGCAAAATTGGAATTTGAGATTTTGGTATACCAAAAAAAAAATTCCCGTTACATCGGGCGAGCAGAAAGGTAAATAAAAAATTTTCACGGCACAAATTAATGAATTTTAGTTATAGCACATTGTAGAGCCTGAGTTGCTCTATTGTCAAGCCAAATATGAAATTGATGGATCAAATAATAAAAAACATATGGAGGGGGCACGATATGCCCCATTAGGCCTATGAACGATAAAAAATATTTGGCCTTGATAGCCTTCATTTTCTCATGGCATGATATTGATGTTCATGCATGACTTTTGATTTATTTTTGAACTCATTAGCTGATTTTATATACCGTTTATCAATTTTGATAATTTATTGTCCTTGACTTGCTGTCCATAACTGAGTACTTAATTCCTGCGTAGGCTCTTCTTGGTGTCCATTACAAAAGTGGGCAGTGCTCACTCATGCATGAATTATTTTAGGTGTGATAATGAAAATGAAGATATGGGCTTTCCATACATATTAAATCCTGACACCCCCTAAGAACCATACATTTTTCATTTGGCAGCCATTTCAAAAGTATAGTTTTTTTTTTCTAGGGACGCATCGAAGATATCACGAGATCTGTTTATGATTTTCACGGGGTAATTTGGCAAATAAACCGTCAATAAACACTTATTTTATTGAGATATAGGAGGGTAAATGATTTCCAGCAAACATGCTTATGCAAACAAGAATATCATTATTGTTTGATATTTCTGTTATATATTTCTGATTATTTGTTTGTAATTGAAATATAAGAACCGATCAAAGCCTGCAAATATATATATATATATATATATATATATATATATATATATATATATATATATATACCTAAATAGCATAACTTGGTAATGAGAGAACTATCGTTGAATCAATTAGGGTACATGCAGGTAATATGGACCCCCTAAGCTCATTTGCCTAATTTGCATAAAATTACGAAATGACACACAGTTAACTTTTTTATATGAATCATAACTACTGCTAACTTTATTGAAGAAAACAATTATCACCAAACCCCCTGTCTGCAATATTCAAATGTTGACGTCATTACCGAAGGCCCATATTACCTGCATGTGCAGGAATATGGACATGTATTTAATGTACGTTTTAAAAACTACAATAACTCTACCATGTCTGGAATTTGCTTAAAATGTTGAAAATCATTAACTATAAGATATTAATTTGAAATTATAAGACCTCAGTAAAACCTTTGACAATATATTCATTGTTATGTTTTTGTATATTATTTCTTTTTTTAAATATTATTTTATATTATTTTCATTATACAAGTCAATATAGGCCTACAATAAAGTTATTTATTTAATTTATAAACTGTGAATATACCCTAAAAAATCGTAGCAAAGAGATTTGATGCCTCATCCACCATACTAAGTACCAGAATCATTTCCACCATTTTGGATGTCCCATATTACCTGCACTAATGTTGCTGTGTCAGGCAAGCATTTAATGCAACATTGCACCCCTTCACTAAAACAAATGACCTGTACACGCTGTATGATCAAAATGAAACTATAAGCTTACTAAATATACAAAACAATTGAGGTTACCCCCTCAAACACTCTTTCCCATCACATTCTGTGAAATATCAAATTTTACATCAGGGTTAAAAAAATGCGTAAGTTTTACCTACCTTGTTGGTTTTCAGCAAGTTTCTCTGAGAAATTTCGGCAATCAAATGCTCTCACGACGATATATTTTCGTGTACAGTTCATATGAACAACATTATGGTGCTCACACCGGTCACCGGTCGATGTCGACGGCCACGACATGATTTGCTTCAGGTGGCCCATATTACCTGCATGTACCCTAGAAGCATGAAAGCTGGGAGGACTCGCTTCCCCCCCCCCCCCAAAAAAAAAAAAAAAAAAACAATCAAACAAACAAACAAACAAACAAACAAACAAGCAGATAAACAAAACAAAAACAAAAAACAACAACAACAACAACAAACAAACAAGCAAAAACAAATCAAAATAAACAAACAAAATCTTTTCGAAGGCTTTCCTCATTTGGAAATGGATGGTTGACATACATCAAATACGCATTAGTCTGGTCATTAAAATAGTGTATGATGTCAGGACATGGTTAATCATTCGATCTAAGATCCTCATAATTCATTATTTTATTTATTCCTTGAAACTGAAGTCTACCTCTAAAGGGGTGGATTTTATTGGCCGTCATATAGATTATTAACAATATAATGTCATATAAAACTATTTATAATTCTTCGGTGTCAGCATTTCTGGAGAAAACGTGACGTGTGCAGAATTTGGTTTAAACTGGATATAACGGATCGATGGTTCTGATTGGTTTGAGATCTCATTAATTATAGGGGGTGTAGAAAGATAATATCAGTTACATGTCAATGAGAGAAGGAACGACATTTGATCAATTGAATTGCGAAGGAAACTCATTTCATGTGCGCCGGAAATAATTATGGTGCATTATTTCTCATTCTTGAATAAAAGATCGTCCTTGAAAAACTTTGGATAAGAATCTCGATTTTAGATACAAAAGGTGTATTTCTCCTGACGTCCATATCTATTTTTGTTTTAGGATTTGTCAGGTGAGTATTATGAAACACAAATATTTAGTGTGTGCCGATAACCCATATATTATTTAGTAAACGTGTACAAAAACGAAAGTTCTAACAAATATGATTGAACGCAGATTGAATGGTTATAATGTTAATAATATAACGATGATTTCTAAAAAAGTTTTATAAAGTGGTGTTTCAGATTTTGTATTTACACCTTGTGGTATTTTAAATTTTGTGGTAGTTGTTGTAGATGACTAGCGTGGATAGAGTGGTAACAACGTCTATATAATCGCTGCTTTTAAGCAATCTAATGATGGAATTCGTGGGTTGTCGCCCTAACTATCGCATCCTGATGGTGGCCTGTCGCCTTTGAGGTTCGTGATTGTCCTCTAAGTCGCGCATTATTATTTGGGTCGTGAGAGATTTTTTGAAAATTTCAAAAATTTGCGGCGACTGTACAGTATCTGAATGGAAGGCCGATCCTGATTTTGGTTGATTTTAAGCTGCGACAAGAGAAGTCGAGCCGCGAGATGTGCGAAGGTCGAGGTTATTTTATTATCGGATACAAGCTATTTGTCAGTCTATTGTTTGCGTGGAAGCAAGTCGTTGTCGTAGCCTATCGTCGACAGAGTCGTAGATACGTATATGACCTACGGTCACCTACAATTTTGACACGATTCTGGCAGGTTTTACAGGCTTAGGTTGTCGCCACAACGATCGCCTTCTGTGGGACAGGCCCTTTAGGGGGTCCGCTTTACCCCACTTTTCCATAGTATAGGATGCACATTTTACTACAAATCCTCCTGTAGAAAAGAGAAAAAGTATATGAGCGTAAACCTTGATTTAACGTAAAGAACAATAACACCCCTACCTAGACAGGGGCGGATCCAGAATTTCACAAGAGGTGGGGAGGGGGGGAATTGGAATTTGAGATTTTGGTATCCCCCCCCCCCCAAAAAAAAAAAAAAAAAAAAAAAAAAAAAAAAATCCCGTTACATCGGGCGAGCAGAAAGGTACACAAAAAAAAATTCTCGGCACAAGTTAATGAATTTTAGTTATACAACATTGTAGAGCTTGAGTTGCTCTATTGTCATGCCAAATATGAAAGTGATCGATCAAATAATAATAAAAAACAACATATGGATGGGGCACGATATGCCCCCTGGGGCCTATGAACGATAAAAAAAAATATTTGGTCTTGATAGTCTTCATTTTTTCTTGGCATGATATTAATGTTCATGCGTGACTTTTAATTCAATTTTGACCTTATTAGCTGAAGTATGCCGTTTATCATTTTTGATAGGCAGTGCTTACTCAAAACTTAATTATTTTTGGTGTGATAATGATAATGAGGATATGGGCTTTCTATACACATTAAACCTTGACAGCCTCTAAGAACCATATATTTTATATTTGGCAGCCATTTTAAAAGTATATATTTTTTTCTAGGGACGCATTGAAGATATCACGAGATCTGTTTAGATTTTTACGGGGTAATTTGACAAATAAATCGTCAATAAACACTTATTTTATTGAGATATAGGAGGGTAAACGAATTTTCAGTTAATTTTCATTATTGTTTGATAATTCTGTTATATATTTATTCCTGTCTGATGATTTGTTTGTAATTGAAAGGTGAGATCCGATGAAAGCCTACAAAAAAAGAAATATACCTGTCTAGCTTAATGTGCTTTATAATTCAACGTTTGTATATGCCTACAATTACTATAGCTTGGTAATAAGGATAAATTCATACAATTATATTCTTTTCAGTCCCTCTATAGTTTCCTACACCACTACTCTATACATACCGGTCAATATGTTATTATCATTCCATTTTACTTATTCTACTTCTTTAAAGAGAACTATCATTGAAAACGAATCAATTTGAGGACCTCATAGCTGGAAGATGCCACCTCCAATAGAATATTGAAAAAGACAACAATCAAACAAAAAGCTGTTCAAAAGGCTTTCCTCATTTTCAAAAATAGTCATAAATGATGCTTACTGCTTGCAAAAATTATATCAACGGAAGAAGAAAGATGGTTAACGTACATGTACATCAAATACGTAGTACCCAGATAAATGTTTATCTGACGTGGTCATTAAATAGTGTATGCTGTCAGGAAATGAATTAACCATTCGATCTAAGATCCTCATAATCCTGTAATTATTTCACTTATCCCTTGAAATCGGAGCGTACCTTTAAAGGGGTGGCTTTTATTGGACCTCATATAGATTATTACCAATATAGTTATATATAAAAATATTTTTTATTTTTCGGTGTCAGCATTTTTTGGCGTAGTCATGGTAGCGTGACGTGTGCAGAATTCGGTTCAAACTGGTTTGAGTAACGGATCGACGGTTCTGATTGGTTCATAAAAAGGGGCGTGTAGAGTGATGATAGCGGTTAAAAGGTCGAGGAGAGAAGGAATACATTTGATCAATTAAATTGCCAAAGAAATTCGTATTATGTGCGCGGAATATGATTGTGTATTAGTATTTTACATTCTGAAAATAAGAGATCATCATCGA
The DNA here is from genome assembly GCA_940671915.1 of Paracentrotus lividus. Lineage (NCBI taxonomy): Eukaryota > Metazoa > Echinodermata > Echinoidea > Camarodonta > Echinidae > Paracentrotus > Paracentrotus lividus. The sequence continues at coordinate 362,781 of CALNVZ010002876.1, forward strand.
AAGATTATAACTCGGGATAAAAATCGTGATTTTAGGAGGCCGTCACACTGAGGTCGTTCTATAACGTTCTTGCCCGTTCTTAAAAAAAAATTGCTGAACGGGCTTTGGTCGGGTTGGAACTTATAACTTTGAAAAATAATTTCTTGAATACAATACTGGGCAGTTCATGAATAGTTCTGGTTACGTCAATTCCGTCTTTATCGCCTCCGCAATACGTTGTTATCCAGTTCAGACCGAGTAAACGGCTCGTTCACTCTATACTCTATGCCTATGCGCAGCATGATAAAAGTTAGGTACCATGTTTGTAGTACGTCCTTCTCGTTCAGAGTAACCGTTTAAGGAACGTTGTCACTACGTTTAAATTTAGAACTTGAAGCCAGTACGATTTTTTTTAACATGTTAAAAAAAATCGGAATGCCTTTCCGTTCTCTCCGTTCGGGCCCGTTCGCCATGTTCGTAAACAGATTGTAAACGGTCTGTACTAGATTCTAAAAGGTCTGTACTACATTCAGTCCATGTGTAAACAGATTGAGCCCGTTCACCAAGAACTACCTATAGTCCAGGCTAGGCCCCATAGGAAAAGAGTCGAACCTTGTTTTTTGATATATATACAATGTTTTTTGATGATTCTTTGTCAATTCGAGGGTGCTGATTCCGAATCCGATGAGTGCCAGACGCGAAACCTTGAGCATTTTTCACAAATTGCGAAAATTCAAAATGGCCGCCAAAATGGCCGCCAAAATATAAAAATGAGTATTCCAATGGTATTTCTAAGGATGTTTTGGTGGGTTCTTGTCAATTCGAGGGTGCTGATTCCAAATCCGATGAGTGCCAGCCGCGAAACCTCGCGGATTTTACGGAAATCGCTAAAATTCAAAATGGCTGCCAAAATGGCCGCCAAAACTGGAAGTCAGTATTTCAAGGGTATTTCTGGGGTCGTTTTGGTGGTCACTTATCAATTCGAGGATGCTGATTCCAAATTCGATGAGTGCCAGCCGCGAAACCCAACATATTTTACGCTAATCGCTAAAATTCAAAATGGCTGCCAAAATTCGCGCCCAAACTGGAAATCAGTATTTCAAAGATATTTCTGGGGTTGTTTTGGTGGTTTCTTATCAATTCGAAGGTGCTGATTCCAAATTCGATGAGTGCCACCCGCAAAACCCAACAGATTTTACGCAAATCGCTAAAATTCAAAATGGCTGCCAAAATGGACGCCATATTATATATATACATCTTGCCAATTCGAAGGCGCCGATTCCAAATCTGATGATTATCAGCCACAAAATCCTACAGGATTTTTGTAAACCGCTAAAATCGTCTGCATAAAAATGAAAATGTGTATTATTTCAAAGGTAGTTTTGGTGGTTTCTTGTCAATTTGAGGGTGCTGATTCCAAATCCGATGAGTGCCAACCGTGAAACCCCGCTAGAATTCAAAACGGCCGCTAAGTGAAGTGAAACCGCGCATTTTTTTGTTATCTATATAAGTTTGTTTTATAATTTCTTTCAATTGAAAATGCTGATTCAAAATCTGATGATTTAGAGGCACGAAACCCTGAGCATTTTGCGCAAATCGTCAATATTCGCTGCCATCAGCCACATTAAAAAAATTCAGTCTCGGATTTTTTTTCCCTTCATATTATTAGTATGTTTTGTAAGACATGCAAAAGTATATTCATATCTCACTGCACTATTACTGACATAATACATTATTTTTATAATTTGAAGACTGGGGTTGTGAGTGATCCTGACATTAAAAAAAAAAAATCATTCTTTGATTTTTTCCCCCGACAGAATTGATAGAGGCTGTAAATGAAATACTGGGTTTCCCTTATTAACTCTTTCATGATTTACTGAACAACAGGAGACACTTTACATAAAACTAAATGATCGAACACGACTAAATAAAAAATAATTGTTCTGAATAGATGCAGAGTATAGGCGTACATCTTCTACATGTCAGGGGCGGATCTAAGGGGGCGGAGGGTACGGGCACTCCCGTAAGATCGGAAGAATGATATAAAAATGTATTCCTTTTGAACACGAACCTTTGTTTATAGGATTTCCCACTCAGTTTCTCAAGTTCGTCACTCCTTTCGATAATCAGTTCATTCAAATTCCCAAAATATTTCTACTGCGTCAAATTCATCATTCAAATTGCAACATAGTTCCTTCGCTTTGGTATTAAAAGCCTTCAAATCAAAATCTCCCTCAAAAGCAATCAAATTAGTAAATCAGATGGAATGCGTGCTTTCCCGCAATCAAATCCGCGCTGAGGCAATCAACTTTGGCATCAGTTAAACCAAGTTGGTATGCAATTTGGTAAATCGTTTTAAATTCTTGGTTACTTTTAGACTAAACATTTAAGATACCAATTTCTTTTTCTGAAGCTTTATATCTATTCCATGAGAAAAATAATTAAAAAAATAATTTAAAAAATATATATATAATGTTTCCTTTTTATTGAGATTTAGATAATTTTAAACATTTCTTTACTGTTGAGTATGATGAAACAACTATTTTTTTTTTTTTTTTAAGCTCTGGTTAATTACTTTAGAATAAAATATCAAAGATCATTATGGCGCCCCTAAGTTTAAGGTCAATCTGGCGCCCCTTAGCTTCAGGTCAGTTTGGAGCCCCTGAATCTAACATCGAATTAACGCCAATTATATATGTCGCCCTTAAGTTTAATGTCAACTTTGTGTCCCCTTAGCTTCAGGTTGATTTGGCGCCCCAAAAGTTTCAGATCACTTTGGGGCCCCTGGGTTTTAGATCAATTTGGAGCCCCCTAAGTTAAAGATAAATATGACGCCCCTAAATTCAAGATCAATTTTGCGCCCCTTAAATGTAAGATCAAAGTGGCTCCTCCTTAGTTTAAGATCAGTATGGCGCCCCTAATCTTAAGGTTTATTTAAAGTTGATTTGACGTCCCTAAATTTAAGATAGAATTGGCGACCATCGATTATGACGTCCTTTTTCCCTATGTCTTCTTTCCCCTTTCCCCCTCTTTTTCCACCAGATCTTTGATCTTTAACGCCGACTTCTGCGTATCCAGCAGAGTTTCGCGGCTGGCACTCCATCGGATTTGGAATCAGCACCCTCGATTGAAGAACCACCAAAACATCCTTAGAAATACCATTGGAATACTCATTTCTATTTGCGGCCATTTGGCGCCATTTTGAATTTTCGCATTTGTGAAAAATGCTCAAGGTTTCGCGTCTGGCACTCATCGGATTAC
>CALNVZ010002876.1:372860-404395 GCA_940671915.1 Paracentrotus lividus
TTGAGGGATGAAAAAAAAATCTATGCGAGCGGAGCGATGAGCAAACGAGCGCGGGCGCGAGTTTTAGACAATCCCGATTTATAGGCACTATATTACTGACCAAAAACGAGGAATTATTTAAACAATTTTAGAGTTTGGAGTATTTGTGCATATGATAGGCAGCGAGCGCGAAGCGCGAGCCGAACGAATTTCTGGGGTTATAAAAGATATATGGAAAATAAAGGGGCATTTTTGTATTTAATTTAATTTTTTAAAAAGATAATTGTGTATTGTAGACCCTATTTAAGTATCTGCAGAGCGCGAAGGCGCGTGCTGAAATTTTGAAAACTAAAATTGAAGTTATTTTGTGCATTATGATGTTAGTATCAGCGAGCGCGGAAGCGCGAGCCGAAAATTTTGGGTTTTAAAAGAATATATTGATAAAATAAAGGGGCACTTTTCTAGTATTAATTATTTTTTTTTTAGCGGAGCGCGAGTTTTTAGTAACAATCCCGGATTTATAGCCTTACTGACCTAAAACCGAGATTATTTAACAATTTTAGAGTTGGAGTTATTTTGTGCATTTGAAGGCAGCGATGCGACGCAGCCGCGAGCCGAAAATTTTGTGTTATAAAAAGATAAATTAAAGGGGCACTTTTTTAGTATAAATTAATTTTTAAAATAATTGTGTATTGTTAGACCCCTTATTAAGTATCTGCGGAGCCGAAGCGCTGAGCTGAAAATTTTGAACTCAAAATTGAAATTTATTTGCTGCATTATGATTTAGTATCAGCGAGCGCGAAGCGCGAGCCCCGAAAATATGGGTTTTTAAAATGATATATGAAATAAATTAAAGGGCACTTTTCTAGTATTAATTAATTTTTTTTTAGCGGAGCGCGAGTTTTAGACAATCCCCGATTTATGGCCTATACTGACCTAAAACGAGATTATCTTTAAACAATTTTAGAGTTGGAGTTATTTGTGCTTATGATAGGCAGCGAGCGCGAAGCGACTGAGCCGAGAAATTTTGGGTTATAAGATATTATGGAATAAATAAAGGGGCACTTTTTTGTATTAATTAATTTTAAAAAGATAATGTGTTATTTAGACCCTATTAAGTATCTGCGAGCGGAGCGCAGCGATGAAAATTTGAACTAAAAATTGAAGTTATTTGTGCATTATGATTTGTACAGCGAGCGCGAAGCGCGAGCCGAAAATATTGGGTTTTAAAAGATATATGGAATAAAATAAAAGGGCCGCACTTTCTAGTATTAATTAATTTTTTTTAGATAAGTTGTGTATTGTTAAACCTATTATAGTATCTGCGAGCGCGAAGACGCGAGGCCGAAAATTATGAGCTCAAATTTGAGTTATTTGTGCATTATATTGTATCCGCCTGAGCGCGAGCGGGCGAGGCCGAAAATATTGGGTTTTAAAAGATATATGGATTTAATAAACAGGCACTTTCTTAGTACTTTTCTTATTTGTTCGCCCACCCTCCTCTCCTCCCCCCAAAAAAAGAGAAATAATAATAATAATAATGATGATGATAATGATCAATGGAATAAATACATAAAAATAAAATAAAACTCAAAATTAAAGTTAAAAAAAAAGATAAGCATTTTAAAAAAAAAAAAAAATGGTCCCCGGATTTTTTTTTTGGGGGGTTTGCAACCCCCCCAACCCCCCCCTCTAAGATCGCTTCTGCGGGTCTGTAAAAATAACATTTTGGGAAAAATTTTTCTTCTACCTTTGTGTTTATTTTTTTTTTTGGTGAGTTTTATCATTTAGAATTTTGACCCTCTAAACACCAATCCCGATAATTTCACTATTTTTTCATGGCTGAGTGGACCATACTTTTATGATATTATGTCAGGCCTCTTAAATTGTGTAGAATCACCAATTTGTATTTAAGAATTCATTCACATATTATCATTTACATTATCGACAAATTTCGATGAACATACCACTTCATGGCAGTTGTCGGTTTGGTCGACTAAGGCGACACTTTAGAAAGGAATTTTGACTTTTTGTGCATTTTCGCATAAGCGTTGCTTATTTATGTACAACATAACAGTTTATCTCATTTTTCGTCAAGCATAAATTCCTTGCTATGTTTAACAGTTACTTTACAACGATGTTATCTTCACACATTTTTGTTAAAAAGTTTGAAACACGTGATTAAGAGTTGTTATGCTCAAGGGATTGGTACACAATGGGTCAAGGAGAGATATCAAAAATTTTAACAAAATTAAAGGGTTCGTCTTATTTCACTGATGTTTTTTTTTTTTGATTCTGGTTGGAGTTTTCTTCATGAAACGGTGGTCACACATACTTTCAGGCTTTTGGCACTAATAAACACCAAGTGGGGCCAAAGTTTAATGTTCTTCTTATCGGTTCATAATATTTCTGCTGTCACTTGGAGCATTATAAAACAGGCTTCAATTTTACCGTGAAAGTCCAAATGAAAATATGATTAGCAAATGAGAGAGTCTGTGACAGTTTCACAGGTATTTGTAAGGCTCAAAATCAAACGAAAAACGGTTTGCACGTTCATTTTTGAGGCGTGATTTTTTTTTTTTTTAATTAAAATTGCGTAGGCTATTATTTATAAAAATAAAAAAAAGTAAAAAAAAGGGTATCTACATCAAAACACAACACAAATAATGTTTGATAAAATTATTTCACAAATATATGCACAGAAAGTGGAAACAATACTAAAATTGAAAATATCATTTTATGGGGTATTTAATTACGTGTTCATCAACTCTGATTGATGTGATTCCATAATGCATATGTTCAACATAATAATTCAATAATTTAACAATGAAATGTGTAAGAAATAGGGCTACAGTTTTTATTTTCATAACTTCCGTCGTTGCTCATTGCTCAACTTTGATTAATGCATAAAGTCATTTTGAGTGTGTTAGAAATTAAGATGGCACCCAGCCTTTCTGACATATTCTTTTGTGAAAATTTTGAATTGTTCCAATTCATGTACGATTGAATTAATAGTTATGAAATTAATCTCTGTACGTTCAATAGTGTACATTTTTGCCTTTTGACTGCTGCTTTTAAAGCGATGACTTTAAAGGATTTTCAGTAAAATTTACTAAACTGGAAGCTGATAAAATTACTAGTACCTACAGGCGCATTAAATAAAATTTGGTAAACTCCTCTTTGTTTATACTTACTGAGTTTGTTTAGGGGACTTCTTTTTGTTTGAGTATTATTATTATCAAAATTTACCCAATGATATCATTACCTCTCCAGCAAAAATTCAGAAATTGGTGTTTCGATTAGTTATTGTCGCCAAGTGGTATTGCTATTTAAAAAAAATAAAAAATCTAACTTGGTATAAAAAAACCAAAACAAACAAACAAAACAAAACACTATATTGGTAAATATCACCACCACTTCTTTGCATTTTAATTATAACTTGATAAAGGCCTACTGCAAGCCGCCACGACTTTTTTTTTTGTCTTAGCGATGATTTACAAATGACTTGAGGACACTAAAAATAGTCTTACGTTTAAAGATGTTAGATTGTGGGCCTTTCGTCGTAGCTTGCGACAAGTTAAACATCGATTCGGCGCCCTCCTCCCTTCCCCCCCCTTTCCATTCCCTCTCTTCTTTTTCTCTCTCTTTCTTCCATCCTCCCTTTCCACCCTTTTTCTCTCACTTTTATCTCCCCATTTATTTTCCTTACCTTTCCTTTATTTTTTAAATCATTCTCTCCTTTTTTTTCGTTCTCCTTTTGGTTCTCCGTTTTTTGCACCCGGAGGCCATAGCACATAACACCCCCCTCCCCGCTAAACGCGCATGGATGAAGCGTGGTATGTCTTGGTGTCAATTGTAATTATCATAAAACTTGTTACTATAAATTGCTTTTATTATGCACACACGAACCGTGTCATTCGGTTCATTAGAAAGAAGATATTATTTGCGTATAATAAATGTGGATACATGTGGTGATGAATTAAAGTTATGTAACATAATTATTTTCTTGTTCTGGTTAGAACACTGTCTATTTACAATGGCTTCTGGGGGAAAGCTAGACTTCGACGACATTCTGGTAGCAATTGCTGAGAGAACAAAACAAGATGCCGAAACGGATAAACTCGGAAAAGCACTGAGGATTCCACTTCATGATATTGCATCTGCTAGAGTAGGAAACAGACACGGTGAAACACATATGGGAACATTAGATATGCTTCGAGCTTGGCGAAAGGGCCAACATCCATCCACAGAGGTCGACAATATGACAGACGCCTTGAGAGAAACAAATATGAATAGAATAGTCATTGAGGTACTTCAAGAGCCTGACATAGGTTAGTGAAACAAAACCAAAAAAAATATACATAAATAAGAAAAGATACACATGTGAGAATTCTATAAAATATTATTTTCTTTTTAATGTATTTCTTCGTTTTTTGTCATTATTTCATGTTCTTTTCTCTTAATTCTTAAGTATTTCGTTGTTTCCTTCTTTCGTTTCATGGTCTATCGTTTCTTATGAGTTTTATTCCAAAAGGGACTAAATCCACTTTTGGAGATTTCGAGTAAATCACCGATTTCTAATTAATCACTTTACCGTGTACCATATGATTTCATTGTGGTACACATGTTAGTACAAATGCATTGGACCATTTTCATAATGATTTTAAAAATCTAGCTTTAAATTTTAGTTTTTAATAAATATTTGAAATTTTAATCTTCATGAATTTAGTCCCTTTTAAAATCAAACTCGCGTAAATCGTTTATTTTTCTCATAAAACATCACATTTTTGCTTAATTGTTTTTAGTAAGCTAAATACGTGTTTAGATGCTATTCTGATGGTGTATGAATAAAATAAAAGTGAAAATTAGAACTTTTGAAGAATTTTTTTTCACCAAAAAATCAGATTTTCAGTCGGTTCTTTTTGCCTTTTGACTGTGCTTTTGATGTATGACTTAACGAATTTCAGTAAAATTTACTAAACTGGAAGCTGATAAAATTACTTAGTACCTACAGGCACATTAAATAAAATTGGTAAAACTCCTCTTTGTTATTACTTACTGAGGTTTGTTTAGGGTGGACTTACTTTTTGTTGAGTATTATTATTATTAAAGTTTACCCAATGATATCATTACCTTCTCCAGCAAAAATTCAAGAAATTGGTGTTTCAGATTATGTATTGTCGCCAAGTGGTATTGCTAATTAAAAAAAATAAAAAATCTAACATTGGTAAAAAAAAAAACCAAAACAAACAAACAAAACAAAACACTATATGGTTAAATATCACCACCACTTCTTGCATTTTTAATTATAACTTGATAAAGGCCTACTGCAAGCCGCCACGACTTTTTTTTTTGTCTTAGCGATGATTCACAATGACTTGAGGGACACTAAAAATAGTCTTACGTTTAAAGATGTTAGATTTGTGGGCCTTTCCGTCGTAGCTTGCGACAAGTTAAACATCGATTCGGCGCCCTCCTCCCTTCCCCCCCCCCCCTTTCCATTCCTTCTCTTCTTTCTTCCTCTCTCTTTCTTCCACTCTCCCCCTTTCCACCCTTTTTCTCTTACTTTTATCTCCCCATTTATTTTCCTTACCTTTCCCTTTTATTTTTTAAATCATTCTCTCCCTTTTTTTCTCCTTTTAGTTCTCCGTTTTTTGCCAACCCAGGGGCCATAGCTCCATAACACCCCCTCCTCCCCACTAAACGCGCATGGATGAAGCGTGGTATGTCTTGGTGTCAATTGTAATTATCATAAAACTTGTTACTATAAATTGCTTTTATTATGCACACACGAACCGTGTCATTCGGTTCATTAGAAAGAAGATATTATTTGCGTATAATAAATGTGGATACATGTGGTGATGAATTAAAGTTATGTAACATAATTATTTTCTTGTTCTGGTTAGAACACTGTCTATTTACAATGGCTTCTGGGGGAAAGCTAGACTTCGACGACATTCTGGTAGCAATTGCTGAGAGAACAAAACAAGATGCCGAAACGGATAAACTCGGAAAAGCACTGAGGATTCCACTTCATGATATTGCATCTGCTAGAGTAGGAAACAGACACGGTGAAACACATATGGGAACATTAGATATGCTTCGAGCTTGGCGAAAGGGCCAACATCCATCCACAGAGGTCGACAATATGACAGACGCCTTGAGAGAAACAAATATGAATAGAATAGTCATTGAGGTACTTCAAGAGCCTGACATAGGTTAGTGAAACAAAACCAAAAAAAATATACATAAATAAGAAAAGATACACATGTGAGAATTCTATAAAATATTATCTTCTTTTTAATGTATTTCTTCGTTTTTTGTCATTATTTCATGTTCTTTTCTCTTAATTCTTAAGTATTTCGTTGTTTCCTTCTTTCGTTTCATGGTCTATCGTTTCTTATGAGTTTTATTCCAAAAGGGACTAAATCCACTTTTGGAGATTTCGAAGTAAATCACCGATTTCTAATTAATCACTTTACCGTGTACCATTTGATTTCATTGTGGTACACATGTTAGTACAAATGCATTGGACCATTTTGATAATGATTTTAAAAATCTAGCTTTAAATTTTAGTTTTTAATAAATATTTGAAATTTTAATCTTCATGAATTTAGTCCCTTTTAAAATCAAACTCGCGTAAATCGTTTATTTTTCTCATAAAACATCACATTTTTTATTAATTGTTTTTAGTAAGCTAAATACGTGTTTAGATGCTATTCTGATGGTGTATGAATAAAATAAAAGTGAAAATTAGAACTTTTGAAGAATTTTTTTTCACCAAAAAATCAGATTTTCAGTCGGTTCAAATATTTCATTCCAAAAGGGTCTAAATCCAAGAATATTGTTTCATAAAATTTTTTAAAATCAATCAAATTTCTTCAAATTTTCTCTCAAGATCCTAGATCAATATCTACAGCTTGCGCCCAAAATTCATAATATATACTCTACTCAATAGCTAAAGGTAAGATATTCAGAAGTCCCTTTTGGAATTAAACTGTTTTGGATTTTTTTTTCCAATTTTTTTTTAATGCAATGTTGGGCATTTTAATCCCCATGAACTAAGTGCCCATATTTAGCTAAAAGAATATGGATTTAATCCCTTTTGGAATGAAGCTCTTCATTTCATTATTTCATCCTTCGTTCACCTTCTCTTCTCTCAAATCGTCTGTATGTCTTTGTTTTTCTTGTCTGTCTTGTGGGTCTTTGTTGGAAAAAGTATGCCTTGTGAGCTTACTTTCCTTACTGTCGGTTTAGTGGGTTGTTTGAGTTTACGTTCAGTGTCAAGGTCCTAAATTGTGTATTTTTTTCCTCCTTGATGGGATTTATGTAATGTCGTCACGACGACCTAATTATTTATTTATTTATTTCTATTTTTATTTTTTGCTCCAGCTTCACCATGTTGTTCCAGCCTTGACTGCTTGATTCAATTTTTTCCCCATTTTTTTAAATTTTGTCCCTCTCCTTCCACTTTTTTCGTCTTGCAAATATTTACGTGAAGGGTACAAAACATTCATCAGAACTAAAACATTTGTCCTGGTTTAACTAAACATTTAGGCGACTCTGTATTTCCCCTTCTATCCCATAAAATCATGAAGGAAATTAACAGAAAATCTGGGGGTTTTTTAAACACATTTTATGGCGACTCTGCTGACATCACTTTGGTATAAAATTACAAATTTGTAAATATTGTGTTTATTTATTTCACTTTTTTGACAGTGTACCTTCACAAAACGTGTCTGAGGTGTAAGATACTTACCATTGTTACTGGTCTTTTAGTTAAATATTACAAACGTTGGTCTATTGTGTAGGAAAAATTGAAATATTTTATTCTACCTTTATATTAAAATAAAGGAAATAAAAAGCAACCTTAAACTCTTGATTAATATTAACATTTTGCCAACATTTGATTTCATTATGAATTAGGCTTTGCTGAGATTCTACAATACATTTTTGGGAAGTTAGACATTTGTGTGGTTTAAAAATGAATAAAGTCTTGGGAAAATACTCGGACTTGTGGGACCGAGGACTTGTGGGAAGACCCCCTTGGTGTGGTGTTGGACCGTGACATTTCAAAAAATAATGTCTAAATGTATGGTCTCCAATAATAACCCGGGCACTGCCATTTTTATTCATAGATGTGCTTGTAAATGTTCTAATGTAAAACGCTTATATCAAGCCCCTTTCACAATTATTGATCCCCGATCAGTTTGCGACCGCCTGCAACAGTTTTTTTCCTGTTGTTGCACGATCGATCGCTTGATGTCTTGCGAGCACTCGCAGTTGTTGTAGGCGATCGCACGAATCCGAGGTGGTCGTGACTTGGCGCATCTGAACTTTGAACATGTTCAAAATGAAGACGCGATGAAATACGTTTGATTCACTCGCATCAGATCGTACGACCAGTCGGGCGATTATCGTGTGAGTGTTGCTCAATGTTTTACGACTTCATGCGAGAATTGGCACGACTAAGTAGCCGCATTTAATTTTAGGAAATAATATAACAGAAATAAGGCCTAGTGGCAGAGGCGGTGGACTGGGGAGGGGGGGGGGCATGGGGCACAGTCACCGCCACTTTTTCATCCACCCTAAAAGTGCCCCTATTCATAACCAAAAAGTGTCCCTTTTCTCTTCAGAGCCTTTCAGAGTTTTGGAAAGTCCCGAGGACAATTTCTGTTTTAAAAAAGGGTACTTTTAATACTAAAAACGGCCCCTTGTTACTCCATATGTCTTTTAAAACCCCAAATTTTCGGCTCGCGGATATTGAATAGGGTCCATAATGCTCAATAAATTACAATTTTGAGCTTTAAAGGAGGAGTCCGGGCTGAAATTAAAAAGTTTTGTAAAGTAAAGTAAAAATTTAACAAACACAACACAGAAAATTTCATCAAAATCGGATGAAAAACAACAAAGTTATGAATTTTTTTAGGTATTGAATTTTTTTCGTAAAACAGTTCTTGGCATTGTATTCTTGTCTCATTTGAATATTTGAATATTCAAATGAGCAAAATGATGATGTCACAGTCCCCCTACTTCTTGTGTATTTCATTATATGAAGTCCTATTTTTCTCATTTTTTCATATATTGCGTTTACAGAAAATCTATCCCTCATAATGAAATAGGTAAAAGCACTAGTGACCTTGAACATTCCACAAGGATTAATCCCTGTTTTTATGTCCTTGGGGCAGAAAATCTTGATAATTGGTATTTCATACAATAAAATACAAAGAAAGTAGGGGGACTGAGACATCATCAGTTTGCCAATTTGAAGATGGCAAAAACTGTTTCCTAAAAAAATTCAAAACCTAAGAAAAGTCATAACTTTTCTATTTCTGATCCGATTTTGATGAAATTTTCAGTGCTGTGCTTTTTAGATTTTACTTTATTTTTTCTAATAATTCAAAATCCTGCCCAGAGGAGTCCTTTAAGTTTTCTACTCGTGCTTCGCGCTTGAGGATATTATTGGGGTCTAACAGAGGCGGTGGAACTGGGGGGGGGGCAGGGGGAACAGTGCCCTCACTTTTTCACGCACTCCAAAAGTACACCTTTTCTTAGCTTAAAAATGCCCTTTTTATACTAAAAAAGAAGCCTTTCATGCTCTTTAAGAGTCCCATGGACAATTTTTTTAAAAGTGTCACTTACAATACAAAAAAGTGCCCCTTTCGTTACTTCATATTTCTTTTAAAACCCCAAATTTACGTGCTCAGTCGCTATACGACCTCGCATTGTAAAATTAACAAACAATAAGTATTAAAAAGGGTTGGACCCAGTGCCCTCTGCTGGAGACAAACCTTGTCAAAAGAATTTGTGCATAGGCTTCGGAAGATTTTCAGGATGGGGGAGGGGGGGGGGGGGGGGGGTCTCATTTTTTTTTTACCAACTATTTCTGATTTTTTTAAAAGTTATTTATATTGATTACATACTGTGAATATACCCCAAAAATCGTAGCAAAGAGATTGATGCTTCATCCCAATACTAATTACCAGAATCATTTCCTCCATTTTGGACGGTCCGTATTACCTGCACTGATGTTGCTATATCAGGCAAGCATTCAATGCCACATAGCACCCCTTCACTACAACAAATTGACCTGTACACGCTAGTATGATCAAAATGAAACTATAAGCTTACTAAATATACAAACAATTGAGGTTACCCCCTCAAACACTCTTTCACCATTACATTCTGTGAAATATCAAATTTTACATCAGGGTAAAAAATTGCCGTAAGTTTTACCTACCTTGATGGTTTTCAGCAATTTTCTCAGAGAAATTTCGGCATTAGATGCTCTCACGATGATTGATTTTCGTATACAGTTCATATGAACAACATTATGGCGCTCACACCGGTCACCGGTCGACGGTCACGACATGATTTGCTTCAGGTGGCCCATATTTCCTGCTGGTCCATATTACCTGCTGGCCCATAGTACCTGCATGTACCCTATATGTCAACCTGAAAACGGAGCATTCTAAGCGTTTCTTTTGTGCAACGCTAATGAAGCCACATTTATCTCTTTAAACAATGCGAGCGCGAAGCGCGAGCTGATTTTTTTATAATATAATTATTTCACCCTGAAAACGGAGCATTTTCTAATCAAGAAGATACTTTCATTAAACAATTGCGAGCGCATCGCTCTCGCTTAAAATATTTGATATATCAACCTGAAAACAGCACATTTCAAGCGTTTTTTTTTTTTTTTTTTTTGTTGCTATGGTTATAAAAAGGATACATATTTCAGTAAACAAATAATGTGAGCGGCGAAGCGGAGGCTGAAATTGTTTTTATGTATTGACTACAAAGCTTTTTGTTTGTGGTTTATGACCTCAAAAACTGGATAAACATATAATTCATCAAACAGACAAGATAAAGTAATCCGAGCGCAGAGTGAGAGCTGAAATTGTAGCACTATTTGTAATCCTCATTTAACCAAGAAATGCGAGCGCGAAACGCGGTCGAAAACTTTTAAAACACTGACCTGGCTTTATTTTCTGTTTTGTTTTGTCCTCCTGTTTTCACTTTTAATCTTCCTTTTTTTTCTCTTTTCCTTCATTTTCCTTTATTTTTCTCCCCCCCCCCCCCTTTTTCTTATTTTTTTACGCCGCCAAAAGAGGGGGGGCGCTTCGGCCCCCTGGATCCACCACAGAGGAAAGTAGGGACCTAAGAGTTTTGTCAAAAGAGACCTGTAATATGAGCATTTCAAAACAAGTTATGACCTGAAGGGGGGGGGTGCTCAAAACTTTGAACCCCCCCCCCATCACCGGGGGGGGGTCTAATAGCTTCAACAAAGATAGTAGGGACCCTTGTCCCCCTACCCCCCACCCCCCCCCCAAAAAAAAAAAATAATAATTTTATTTTTAAAGATGTGCGAGCGCGCAGCGCTAGCCAAAAATTTTTGTAAATATAAGCTTTTTATTGAAAAAAAAAGTTGGAGAGCTCAATGATATCCCAGCCTCAATAAGATAAAAAAAAATAATTAAGATAAAAATCTTGGGGTTTAATATTATCTGAATCAAATAAGATTATATCATACAGGTGATGGCCGATATCTGTATGGCACCAACAATATTGGGGGGCTCAATGATATCTGAGCCCCCCCACCGGTTCCGAAGCCTTTGTTGGTTAATTGTGTTTGGCTAGATTGGGGGTAGGCTAGGGGCTTGCAGCCCACAAAATATTCATAGCAAAGATTATTAATGAGGAAAGATTATTATGTATCTTCAACATGGATCCTAAAAAGAGTCTATAAAGCACGATTTTTAGCTCAAAAAAATTTCAGCTCACGGATACTAAATAGGCTCTGTATTGCACAATTAACTCCAATTTTGATCTGGAAATTTTGGGCTCGCGCATTCCTTTTTGTTAATTACTAAATGAACAATAAAAAATAAAGGCCATTAAGATTCCTTTAATTTTCAGCTCGCGCTTCGCGCTCGCGGATACTATAAGTAGGGTAGATAATGCACAATTAACCCTAGTTTTGAGCTTCGTGCTGGCGGATACTAAATAGAGTCTATAATCATGATAATACATAGTTTACTCAAAATTTTCGGCTCGCGCTTCGCGCTCTAAAAAAACATTCTTGAAAAAGGTCCACTTTTTCAGATTTCGACCCCTCCCTCCATAAAAATCCTAGTTACGGGCCTGATAGCTGTTGCATTTGTGAAAGCCTTTGTGCGACCTTATGAGATAAATTGCGATTGATGCCTGTTGCAGCCTGTCTAACTAAAAGGTCTCTAATGGTCTTAGACCAATTGTGAAAGGGGCTTAAGAAAGACTATGATCTCGAGTAAATTGTTACCTTACATTAATACTAAATCACATTTGTGATGGAAATAATACACAAGGATGAACAAATACAATCCACAAGAATATTTTCCGAATTTCTTTTCAGATACAGCAGTTTAATTAAAACAGAATAGAAATAGATATTTCGGGCCCTGCCTGACAAATCATTGAAAAGAAAACGCATTTTGCGCTGCCATTGACGCCTCACGAATTTATACACTCAAAACAAAATAAAACTTCTGTCTCGTCTATTTTTAGAAGACCTAGCGTACGTCACCTGCACAAGGAAATGGCAGCCTACAGGTGCTTTTGAGAGATCATATAAACACAACATCAAAAGTAAGTTTCCCGCTAAAAACCCCATCAAATCTTCCGGTATAATAAGTTATTCAAGCCCTAGCAAAGAGCCACAAGACTCGTGAATCCCGTGATGCGACGGTGCCAAGAAGTCATTGACAAACGTGATGGCTACACACATTATTATACTGTTAGTATACTGTCTGATAAAGAATAAGGCATTAAACACATTTTTTATGTAAAAAAAAAAAGTTGTTCAGGATGTGCTCATATACAGATGTCACTATTTACAAGAATCTGCTTCATAACAATCCTAGCTACATCCTATGCTTGGTTTCAACTTCAATAATTAGGGTTCTTTAGAGGGAACTTACTTTTCACGTTGTGTTTATTTTTTTCAAGATCATTTATCCCTTTCTCGAAGATATATGAGTGAAATACCTATACCAAGGTTGGAAAACCCTCCATTGATGTGTGGTCTTTATGTTTATATCATTCCAGGTATCTACAGTAAGAAGATTTCCGACTCCTTGACTGTTCTGCAGTGTCGTGAAAAACTGGAAAACGTATACACCAATAAGTTATGCAAAATCAAAATGAAACCGTGGGATCCAAATGACTATGCGACGCTCAAAGACATGCATACACGAGTGACTATGGTGACGAAAGACGCACGTGGAAAAGATACGAAGAAGACAGAGGTACTTCATGGATCAGGTTAGGTGTAGGTTAGGTGTAGAACAGAAAGATGCATGAAAAGCAATTGTTACAATTAATTGTGAGACTGCTGAATGATATGTAACTTTAATTTTACACGCATCTTCTGCAATTCCTAGCCCCATAAAGGGTATTTAAAATACATTTAATGAACATGAACGAATTGAATTTAATTGAATTGAATTAAATTCGATTCGAAAGAGTTTAGAATTTATAGAGAAAACCTATATTACTATGTGTCGTTTGTCTGTATAAGTAAGACTAGCTTAACAGTCCAAATCGATCTTTAAAAAAATTCCTGCTATACTTATTTATGTGCTGTTATCATCAGTTTAAAAATATCAGTATTTCATTCATAATATATATCCCCTTTTGCAAGTTTCCCATAAGAAATTTAGCCATGGAGCTACGGTTTTGATTTTTTTTTTTCTAAACCAATACCTTTAGTTTTGTATGGTTCTGTTTCAGAGATATTCTCCAGAAAAGTAAACAACCAGCTCCCAAAAAGAATCCTCATGTCGGCTCCAGCTGGGAGAGGGAAAACAACAACCGTCGCTAAAATGGCGTATGATTGGGCTCACAAAATACAAGGTTCAGGATTGGAACAGCTGCCACTGCTGTTCGTTCTGAGACTCCGAAATACTGATCGGTATACTTCTATTGGAAAAGCGATCATGTCTCAGCTTTTGAGTGATGCTACTGATATTACGCCCAAAATCCTCGAGACATTTATCAAAGAAAACCAGGACATTTGTCACATCATATTTGACGGCCTTGACGAGTATGCAGGAATAGCTTTAGGGAGTAATATTGTCAGGATGATGCGCTTTGAAGAATATCTAGAGTGTCGAGTCTTGATAACTACACGGCCTCATCTCGAGAACTTCTTCAATGAAGGTGACCTTCCAATGGTGTACACCAAGATGGGAATCGAAGGATTCTCGAAAGAGGCCATAGAAGAGTACATAGACAAGTTCTTTACTTTAAACTCGGATATCTCAAAGGGACAAGGTTTGAAAGCTTACCTCGAGAGCCAGCCATTGATAAGCGAACTTGTAATCACCCCGTTATTTTGTCTCATGGTTTGCCATTTGTGGAGTGAGGGCCTATTGACATCTGACATCGGGACTCAGACAAAATTACTGGATAGCGTAAATTTTTTTTTACTACAACATGCCAACGCCCGATCAAAGCCAACAATCCAAATTACTGAAATACAGTTCAAAAGAATGATTTCTCAACTAGGCGAAGTTGCACTAACAGGTTTACTTAGTGATGCTAAAAAGCTGGTCTTTACACCCCAAGATTTCCGTAAAGTTCCCACTATCCTTGACAGTGCATGTGATATTGGACTTATATCCAAGACAACTGTTGTATCGGCCCGCCTTCCACAATCACATGATACTACTCACACTACCATAGATTTTTATCATAAACTTGCACAAGAGCACTCCGCCGGGAAATACCTTGCTGATAGCACCAATAAGTATTTAGCTTTAATTTATATGTCTAAGTTGGATAGAATATTGCGAAAGATCAAACCAAATATTGGTGATTATGAAAATCTTATCCGATTTGCTGCTGGCACGAACAACGCGTTATGTATTATTATCATGAAGGCAATTCTTACCAACGAATCATTGGATGAGAGAGAGAGATACCGAATTCTCCTGGACTGTTCATCAGAGACAACGCCAGGTTCTGAGGGAAATTTGTCTTCATTGGTTGAAAGGTGTGTAACTTCACGGAAGATCGTTCTCAAGTCACCGACTGTATTCACTGTCGTTGGAATGCAGAACCTTCCGCATCAGCTGAAAGTACAGGTAACCATCCACATTACACAATTATCTTACACAGTTCAATACAGTGGAAAAGCATGTAAAAAAGAAAAACAAATACAAAAAAAATACGAAAAAAAAATAATAAAAAAACAAAAAACAAAAAAAAACAAAAACAAAAACAACTAACAAACAAACAAACAAGCGAAACAAATACAATCATGACAAGACACATTACAAATACAATTACACTTTGCAAAAACTTGCACGTGGTGTCAAATTACAGCACTAAGAGGGTGGGGGAGGGGGGGGGGGGGGGTGGGCGGCCGCGCACAAACAAACGCAAATTGTGCAGTGTATAATACGCGAAATATAAGACAAATATTTAGTTTTATACAAGCATTTGACGATATCCGCAGAAATTGAAATAAAAGATAAACTTCCTTTCTTTGCTAATTTGGTCCCATAAATTGTATTCACAACAGTTTGCCGCAAAAATGCCAAAGTTGCACGGAGAAAAGGAGAAACAAATAGGTCGAAGATCAATGATAATATGATTGGCTTAAAGCGTGTTACTTCATTGTTTGTTCTTTAGATATATCAGGTACATTATAAGTTTGTTTGTTTTTTGTTTTTGTTTTTTTTATTTTTTTTTTTATAATTTTGTCTTTAATAAACAATCAAACAGAATCACAATATATACAAGTAATCATTACAAAATTGGATATACAAAAAGCAAAAATAAATAAATCAGCAAAAATAATAACATAAAAAGGGGGCAGAACAAGACTCAAATCAGTATAACAGGGGTCTTAAATACATGTCCTTTGTACAAAAAGGTATTGTCGAGGGTTGCGGAGGAAAGCCAACACATTTGAACACAGTATAGGCCTACATATAAAATTAAATCATAAGGTACAGTTTTAAGAGGATACACTGATTAATTATACAAGGAGATAAAGTATGAGATTGGGATACAGTATCTAATGTAGTGTATACTGTATAGGAGCATTGCATCGTACTATTTGTGAACAATATAGAGAAAAATAATAGAAATACCAATAACTTCCGTTTAGTTGTGACTCATGTAGAATAAAAAAAGATAACAAATACGGTGAGTAAGAAACGAGAAAAATCATATAGTAAACCTCCACTTCTTAAAATGAAGATGTAATTTGTTGCTCTTATTGCTTGAAAATCTCGAATTTCATTTTATGGTTTGTGTTGCAAAAAAGCGTTTGAATGCAATAAAATTGGGAGGATTGTTAATAAACTTGCAGGTATAAATATAATATTTCAACACAAAAACAAGTAGTAAAAATTTATCATTACAAATACAAACAATTTAAAAAGTTAGATAACTTGAAGGAGTTCCACATTTCTGTGAATGTACATCTAAAAGATCTTGCCAAATTGGAAAAACCTCCTCGACTCGCAAAATAAATGAACCATTGTTTCGTCATTTTTATCACACAAGGACAATTCGGAGAATCTTCTTTTAATCTTATGAAGACTCATTTAAAGCAATAGCCTATAAATTTAAAGTAAAATGATCTCAATTGTGTCAATAGTAACAGAAAAATTAGAATATAGGATTCTTCCCAGTTCAGATTACAGTACAGAGAATATTATCACACCAATACAAATATCTTTTGTCAGGAGAATGGAGCCAATAAGAATATTATATGCACTCCTTGGAACTTTTTTTGTGGTTAAAAGCTTTTGAACTATGGTTCGTGAACACCAAAAATTTAAACATCAAAATTCTTAATCCATTTTCGGTATATTTAATTAAAAGTTGAATTCTTTCTATCACAAGAGTATGCCAAAATCTAAAACTAATTCTTCAAATAGTTATGACCTGGTATAGGAGGGTGAATAAGTCTGATATGGCAAAATACATTTTATCAAACCAGGATTCATAAAATAGAAGTTAGATTTTGAGCGAATACAACTGTTAACCAAAGAACACTATGACATGACACTCAATTCTGAAAATTTATGACCATAAAATTCTAAGTTGCTTCCTCTCTATACAGATACCATGCAGGAGAGAATTCCTGCAAGTTGAATATACCACAATGTATTGAGACACATTCTGGAGCAAAGAATTCCACAGAACAAAGAACATCATCATTAAATTTAATTAAAAAGAATAATTCGATAATTTCCAAGGCAATAAAATATACATAAAGAAGATTTTTCACCCAAAATCAATTTTTGGGCATTAGCAAAGGTTAGAGGATACAATAATTTTTATGCACACCCTCCATGTATATGTTACACATAATCCGTCTCTCTCACTCTGTCGTCCCTCCGTTCCAATAAATTTGAAAAAAAATCTAATCAACATCTTTGAAAAAGGAACGAGGATCTAATAAAGTAAAGACGAGAATATGAAAATTAATGCGGCATACAAGGTTTGATAACACATCTTTTCCATTAGAGAGAGAAAAGATTCTCATAACGCCAACAATTTATAGTTTGCCCAATTCTTTTCAATGGGTTGTCTTTGAAATTAAATCAAAAGATCGTTGAAACATCGCAGGAGAATAAACTCCCAAGGCATGTAAATTCGATTTCTCCCAAAGATAACCAAGAATTGTGGAATGGTAAAATCTGGACACTCCCTTTTTTGAACCAATCCATATAGCCTCTGTCTTTACTTAAATTTAGAGATTTATCATCCAGAAACTATGACAGCAAACTTGGAATAAAGTACAAATAATGAGACACAAGGAACTGGTCAAGACCATCAGTAAATGACAGAAACAGAGTCATACAAGCAATATAGGAGATATATTATATCACCTCTTCATCACCAAAAGAGGATAACTCGTATTAATTTAATATCATTTTTAGAACGATACACATCGAAAGGCTCATGATCTTACAAAACACAAGAAGAGGATAGGAGAGAATCGGACAGAACCTTTGGAAAATTCCCTCAATCCCATTGAAATAACAATTTAGATATAAAACACAATTATTAACGGAGTAAACAATAGGCTGACGCAGGAGTAGAAAGGGTAATTAAATAGAATGCAATAAAATTTTGACCAGAGAATTAAATTTTTGCAAGGAATATTGGGAGAGGGAAAAGAGATGGGGAAAATAAAAATTATGGGATACTAATCAATGCTTTCAATGTCAAGTAAAATAATTGAGCCTGGCGGAGTCATTTTGCTTCAGTATACCACTAATATCTAGTAAAAAGCGTATATTATGACCAATACTTCTACCTGTAAAAACCCAGATTGTATCCACATGAATAGAGATAGTCCAAACACGGCGTTTCAATCGTTGGCATACATTTGGCCAGATTTTTATAATCAGTTGTTAAAGAGTAAAGGTCTGTAATTCTTTATGAACATAGGGGTATTTATCTTTTTTAGGGAAAGAGTGATTATACAATTCCTTTCAATGCTGAATTGAAACATTTTGTAAAGAGAAATTAAAGAATTTAAAAAGCATATCACTAATAATCAGACAAGAAACAATATAAAAATCACATCGCAACCCATGCCATACCTGGGTTATTCTTTTCATGGACTTCACAACTTTAGCAATTCATTTTTGGAAAGGGGAGACTCTTAAGAAATGTTTGTCTCCTCCTTTCACTTTGTTAGAAAATATTGTTCAGGGTATGCTTCACACATTCATTATTGTCAAAACAATTATCAGGTATAGGAATAACACTACTATAAAACTCAATGAATATTTGTTCAGGAATCTTTGGGTTCTGTGATCAAATTACTGTCATTATCTTTCAATTTGTTAACATTTTTTCTTTGCCAAGACCATATTTTCGAATTGCAGAATATTTAACTACTTTTTTCCCCTTCTCCAACATCTCACGCCTGATTAACTATCTGTCTTTTGTTTTCAAATTCAAAAATTTTGTCAATTTATCCTCTAATTCTTCTAATCCAACAGACAAAGGGTCATCAGGTGAAGTAACAATTATTAAGATTAGTTTTTTGATTTAAATCTCGTAATCTCTTCTAGGTTTTATTTTTCTCTTTATTTCTTTCCTTTTTCTTTCTTGGAAGAATATTCAATAGCACTCAGTAGAAAAGCATTTAAATGAGTCCCACAAATATTAGCATCACAATGGGGAGTTTATGAATGACCTTAATAATCATCCATATATCTTCTTTACGGATTGATTAAAAATCACTATCTGGTAAGTAATAAGTATTTAGTTCAATACCCTCTAACCTTAGGGGGTCGATTATCAGTAAACTGGACAAAAACAGGCGAGTGGTCAGAGTGAATACCAGGTAAAATTTTTGCACACTTACAGTTATCTAAAAAATTATTTGAGACTAAAATAAAGTCCAACCTAGATAGAACTTGAGGATTTTTTTGATGCCTAATGTATTTTTTCAAATTAGGGTTAAAAAAATCTCCATACATCACACAACCCAAACTCATCAATTAATACAGAAAGCATTCCACTTGCTCTTTTGTTTGAGTGATGATTTCTAGAACCTTGATAATCCAGGGGGCCAAGGACAGTATTGAAATCACTGCTATTATTAAGGAAGAATATCAAATTTTCAAGTTTCAGCAAATAATTGGAGTAAAAAATTAGGATCATCATCATAGGAGCATATACATTTACAAGGGTTATAGGAAGTTCATTTAAAGTGGAGTTTACAACATCAAAAACCTACCATTAGGGTCCCGAAAAACATTCACCTTGAAATTTACAGAGTTTCTAATAAGGATAGCGACACCACGGCTATTAGAAGTAAATGAAGCAAAAGAAAGCTTGCTCCCCACTGTGGAGAGCCACAACTTTCGTCCATCACAACTACAGTGTGTTTCTTGAGGAAAGTATATTGCAGTCAAGAGATCGGAAAAAATGAAAAATCTTTCTCCTTTTGACATAATCCTGCAACCCTCGACAATTGAACGAATACAATTTTAGATCCATAATTCTTTTAGTTTGAGTAGTACTTTTAAGATACAACTAGGAGAACATCATTTCTGCCAAAAATAAGAGAAATACAAAAGATAACAAAATAAATAAAAGAAGCTTGGTACAAAAAATACAGCAAAAATATACCAATTAGAAAAAAGTACAAAAAAGGAAACAAGAGTGTGCTAGATGAAAGCAGGACTCCAAATCAAACACAGTCCTGCTTGTACACACAAAATAGTCAGCACACATTGTAGTTTGACTAATACTCATAGGAAACAGGCTAACATCCATAAATCATACATACATGACATTTACATGCATGATTAAAATAATTGTGGAATCGGAAAGCATTAACTATGCCTAATTAACAACATAAGTTTTAAAGAAAACTCATCCTTAAAGAGCAACAGGATATTAGTGTCAACATTCCTTTAGAAATGAGTTAAGCATTTCTCGGCTTGGAATCTCCTCAAACATAAGTTTAAAGAAAACTCATCCACAAAGAGCAACAGGGCCGTATTCTGAAAATTGTCCCATCCCTTATCTTATCCTTTTACTTATCTCAAAAGATAATAGACCGCTAATATATCTTAAGACGTATTCCCGAAAATTACTTATCTCTCTAGGACCACCCTTATATTATCTCTGTCACGCCCGTTCACGACCAATGTTTTACCATCAAACGAATCATTAAAGGTTTTAAATACTTAGGTCAACCAATCGAAGTGCCCCTTCTTTAAAAGTATTAAGATGCGCTTCGCGCACCATTAACATTAGGCGTAGTTTAATCTTGCGCGATTTGTGCGCTTTCGTCTGCAAGCTAAATTTCTTTATGACGTAAAATTTATTCTATTGTGACGTTTCTTCTGGTTTTCTCAACAAAAAAGCCCATAAAAATGAAAATGTGTATCATTTCGGATGAGTCGTAAATGGCAACAAATAAGCAAAATCTAGTCTAATTTCTTCGGGAAGTTCTTATGTAGGCCTGTGACCCTGCATACTCATTACTTACCCTTACTAAAAGATTAATTAGGGCAAATTCGGAGTTATCATTGAGATACAATAGCCCCCTACCTCTTGTAAATTTCTTGTTGTTGCCAAGGTAGTTAAGATAAAAAATAGAAAAGATAATTTCAGAATACCTATTACCTCAATATCTTATCTTGCGCACCGAGACATTTATGCGCCGGTGTCTAACTTTACGCAAAACAGCTCTGACATCATGCGCGCTCAGCGAACTTACAAGAAAAGATAAGAGAAAAGACAAGACAATTTTCGGAATACCAATTTTGTCTTAACTCTGAGATACAAGAATATTTGTCTTAAGATATGTTTCGGAATACGGCCCCCGGATATTAGTGTCACACATTCCTTTAGAAATGAGTTAAGCCTTTCTCGGCTTGGAATCTCTTACAACAATCTTCGCTGGGAACACAAAAAAAGCATTCTTGCCTTGATCACGAAGCTGTTTCAGTTCTAGCAATTTTTCCTTTCTAAGAAGTTGAACTCTGCGAGAAAAATCATCCGAAATGAAGAATCGATTTCCTTTCTGCTTCTTGAACTTTCCGATGAGTGCTTTCTTCTAATTTCCTTCTCTATGTAAGAAGAAAAACCAACATGGATTGGCCTTGGACGTGGACGTTTCCCAGATGATGTCGATCTGTCATCGTGTGGAGGGCCCGTTCTGTGAGCTTCTCTGAATGGTAGCTGAAACTGGGGCTGAATCACTGCATGACTTGAGAAGCTCTGAATAAACTTGATGCAATCAGCAGAAGAAGATCCTTCCTTGCCTTCTGGATCATTATAGATTACTACGTTATTCCGCCTGCCACGGTTTCTTAGGTCATCAATTTTTGCTTCTGCTAGGGCAAGCTTCGTAGAGACCTCGGTGACTTCTTGCTTCAAGGTGTCCAATTCAAATTTTAGTGCCGCCTGCTGTTGCTGAAACAGGTCCGCTATCTTGTCGAGGCGCGCCTGCTGTCTTTTCTCAAAATCCGCGAACCACGGAGGGGGCGAAACCCCCTCACTAACAGCGGCCGAGCCCGCCGGTACCGTCGTTGGCACTCCGGTCGCGTGCATGGTATCATCCAACACCTCAAACCGATTCAAAAGATTCAAAAATTTTCTTTTTGCAGGTGACTCACCGGATTCCCTTGGGAGGGTTTTGGCTGGATGTTTATGTGCTCATGGTTAGAAAGAATAGTCCATAGGTTAAATAATGAATTCAAAAAGGCTGAAATGTAAGAGACGTAGCCTGCGTGGTGTTGTTCAGAGGGCCGCCATGTTTCCTCAGGTACATTATAAGTTGATATTTTCACAACGGTCTACTAATCATGTGAAAAGAGCGAGTAGAATAATTGGAGAGAGAAGAATCTTATTTATTTAATTATCATACTGAGCCTGGCACGAAAGATCTCAGGTACCGTGAGATACGACAAGGAAGTGATCTCAGTCTACCCAATCGCATAGGCTGACACTCATTGTATGTTCTTTACATATATCAGGTACACTCAGAGGGTCAGCTAAGATTTTCTTTGCTTTCTGGATCACCCTCTGAGTGCACCCTTCGCCCAAGCTTCTTCTCTCTCCAATAATCCTCTGTACAATCTTTTCCCTTCTCTGAGAGTATTTTTTTTCTACATACTTTGAACCTTACGATACAGTTGAACAATAAAACACTTTCACTTTATCACCGGGGGAAAAAAAGTCTTACACACATATTTCAAAGATGCACCCTTCCCTTACAAAAATGTCCTGTGGTATTCCTGTGGTATTTGTGAATGTCCTGTGGTATTTGTATGGTATTCCTGAATGTCCTGTGGTATTTTTATGGTATTTCTATGGTACAATAAAATACCATACAAGTACCCTAAGGAAATACCAAACAGGAAGACGGTACCATAAGAATAGCAGTGCAGCAGTGCTGTGGTATTTGGCACAAATAAAATATGCATGGTATTGTTGTATGGTTTTGTGGCAAAAATACCATATGTATGGTATTGCTGTATGTTTTTTTTTTTTTTTTTCTTTTTGCACAAATACCACATGTATGGTATTGCTGTATAGTTTTTGGCACAAATACCATATGTTTCGTATTGCCGTATGTTTTGTTTTTTTTGGGCACAAATACCATATGAATTGGTATTGTTGTATGGTTTTTTGGCCCAAAGTCCTTATGTATAGTATTGCTGTATGTGTTTTTTTTTTAGCACAAATACTATATGTTTGGTATTGCTGTGTGGTTTTTCGGCACAAATGTCATATGTATGGTATTGCTGTATGGTTTTTTGGCACAAATACCATATGTATGGTATTGCTGTATGGTTTTTGGCAGAAATACCACATGTATGGTATTGCTGTGATTAGTGTCAAAATGCCATACATGTGGTAATTGTGCCAAAGTACCCTACATCAGTACCATATAGCAGTACTAGACAGCAGTACCAAACGGCAGTAACATACAGCAGTACCACACAGAAGTAACATACAGCAGTACCACACAGAAGTACCATACATTAGTACCACACATCAGTACCACACAGCAGTACCATACAGTAGTACCGTACAGCAGTACCATACAGCGGCACCGTACAGCAGTACCATACAGTAGTACCATACATCAGTACCAAACAGCAGTACCATACTGCAGTACCACATAGAAGTACCATACATCAGTACCACACATCAGTACCACACAGCAGTACCATACAGCAGTACCATACAACAGTACCGTACAGCAGTACCATACAGCGGCACCATACAGCAGTACCATACAGTAGTACCATACAGCAGTACCATAGAGCAGTACCAAACAGTAGTACCATACAGCTGTACCCGTATCAGGACATCTCCCCCGGAGGACAACTCCCCCGGGGACAACTCCTGGAGGACAGCTCCCCCGGAGGACAACTCCTCTGCAGGACAACTCCCCCGCAGGAAATATCCCCCAGAGGACAGCTCAACCACTCCGGAGAACAGATCCACATGGACTCGTTAATTTGTGCTCCATTTGCGATTTTTTTTTTTTTTTAACCGAAATAGCCATTTATGGAAAAATCTTTGGTAATTTTTGTTTTTTTCCGGGGAAGGGTGTTAAAGTTTGCCAGCTGTAGAGGCGCACTGCTATTGGAACCGAATTTCATTGTCAAAAGCGAGAGATATCAACTTCAATCTTAAATCACCATAGGAAGATGATCTGATTAGATTTTAGAGTATGTCAGGCCCGTAACTAGGATTTTTGCGGTGTGTTCGAAATTTAAAAACAATGATCCTTTTGAAGGGATGCTTTTTAAGCGCGAAGCGCGAGCCGAAATTTTTGACTAAAATGACCCGAAGAGGTATATTTGTTACTTTTATGGGTTTTTTGCGTTGTTGTTATTCTTTTACAAACGGTGACGACCACCTATCTTTTAGCAAAAAACAAACAAACAAACAAAAAAAAAAAAAAAAAAAAACAGGAAGATTTTCCGAGCGCGAAGCGTCAAGTGGAAACTTTATATCACACCTCTTATTATACAATAATACATGTACATAATTTGATACAAGGGTTTTGTTTTGTTTTGGCTTGTTTCAGCAAATGTTTTAGAATTATAAATTTTTTCATGAGATATGTTGACGGAAATACTGAAAAATTGTTGGATATTCCGAGATGTTTTAATTTTCATCTACTTCTTGAGTTATTTTCATACCAACACTAGTTGCAATAACACCCTCTAATGATAGCGAACACACGGCATGAATGCAAAGCTGTGCAAGTGTATACTTATGAACACACACCACAGATATGAATATTCGGTTTGGATAAAATTATGTAAAACAATTGTCTGTAAAATCGTAAACCCAATGACAATGAATATATACCCCATTCACAGTGGTTTTTAAATTTATCCCGGTGCTGTCGCGGTGCTGTCGCGGGACGGCAACACCACTGTAAACCCGCTATAAATGCATTCACAGTGGACAAGTTATCCCGGGACAGTCCCGGGATAGATTTCATGTACCCATTCACACTGCAGCGTGTGATTTATATGACCTCCGTAATAAAATGATTACATTTCTTTGATTTTCTACTTCTTCAATCTTCTTCCATCTTCTATTTTATAATTTATTTTATATTTTCTTGTTGTCATGTGTTTTCCTTTTTTTTTTTTTGTCAATTTCTTATGTATTTCCTTGTTTTATTTTCCTTTCTTTTCTCTTCTATCAATTTCTTATATACTATTTTGTTTTTATCCTCCTTTCTTTTTCTTTTCTACAATTTCTTTTGTATTTTCTTGTTTTTATCTTCCTTTCTTTTCTCTTCTATCAATTTATTATGGATTTTTTTGTTTTTATCATTGTTTTCTTTTTCTTTTCTATCATTTCTTATGTATTTCCTTGTTTTATCTTTCCTTCTTTTCTCTTCAATCAATATTTCTTATGTATTTCTTTGTTTTTATCCTTCGTTCTTTTTCTTTCCAATCATTTTTTTATGTATTTCCTTGTTTTCACCTTCTTTCCTTTTTTCTATCAATTTCTTATGTATTTCTATGTTTTCATCCTTTTTTTTTTCTTCTTTTCTATCATTTCTTATGTATTTCCGTGTTTTATCCTTCCTTCTTTCCTCTTCTATCAATATTTCTTATGTATTTCTCTGTTTTTATCCTTCTTTCTTTTTCTTTTCTATCATTTCTTAAGTATTTCCTTGTTTTATCTTTCCTTCTTTTCTCTTTTATCAATTTCTTATGTATTTCCTTGTTCTATCTTCCTTTCTTTTCTCTTCTATCAATTTGTTATGTATTTCTTTGTTCTTATCCTTTCTTTTTCTTTTCTATCATTTATGTATTTCCTTGTTTTCACCTTCTTTCCTTTTTTAAAATCAATTTCTTATGTATTTCGTTGTTTTTCCCCTTCTTTCTTTTTCTTTTCTATCATTTCTTATGTATTTCTTTATTTTCCTTCTTTTATATTTTTTTTCTCCATTTCTTAGGTATTTCTTTGGTTTTTTTTTTTTTTCCTTCTTCCGTCTTCTTTTTCATCATTTCCTATGTATTTCTTTGTTTTTTTCCTTCTTCCGTCTTCTTTTTCATCATTTCCTATGTATTTCTTTGTTTTTCTCCTTGTTTCCCTTTCTTTTCTATCATTTCTTATGTATTTCTTTGTTCTTCCCTTCTTTCCTTTTCTTTTCTATCATTCTTTTATCATGTATATTGTATTTCTTCATTTCTTATGTATTTCTTTGTTTTTCTCCTTCCATCTTCTTTTTCATTATTTCCTTTGTATTTCTTTTTTTTCCCCTTCTTGCCTTTTTACTATCATATCTTATGTATGTCTTTGTTTTTCCCCTTCTTTCCTTTTCTTTTCTATCATTTCCTATGTATTTCTTTGTTTTCACCTTCTTTCTTTATCTTTTCTATCATTTCTTATGTACACTGTCCTTCATAAAGGTGGAATATTTTTTGCCGCTATAGCGACATGATTTTGCTCTGACTCTAATTTCTTGAATATGTTTGTCCATGCTTTTACTTCTTGGTATCCTGGCTATATCTTGGACATTCTCCCAACCCTTCACGTGGACCTTTTTCCAAAAAATTTTTGTCAACCTCCGTGATGCCCATTTTTGTCATTTTTTCTCATGTTGGGGCCCCCTTTTGTTTTCCCGGCCGATCAAGCCCCCCTCAGTTCTACCCCCAGGAAACGCGACTGAGGTGTACTGTTTTGTATTGTTCTTTAAGTTAAATCTATATTTCTGGGGACAGGCTTAGGTCTCTTGTCTCGGGGAGGGATTGAAGTAAAAAACGAAATTGGTGAAAATTCGGAATATTTTATTCCATCTTTTTGCTGAAAACAAAAGAAATGAAAAACCACCTTTAACCCTTAAATATTATCATTTTCCCTTTGAATTTTGTTTAGCCTTGATGACAAAGCTGTAAATAATCATTATTGATAATATTTTATTTTGACTTATGTTTGGTTGAGATTTTACAATACAATTTAGGGAAGATAGAAATGTTCATGGTGTAAAAATGAATAAAATGAATGTTAAACCCCAATCAAAATAAATTTTGATCCCTCCCCAAGACAAAAGAGTCGAGCCTGTAACCATAAATCTAGATTTAATTTGAAGAACAATAAGAAATCTCCACCTCAGACGTGTTTCCTTTGGGCAGGACTGAGGGGGCCTTGGTGGGTCGCGTGAACAAAAAAGGGCCCCAAAAATAAGAAAAAATGGCGAAAATGGCCATCTTCTGGGGGTGACAAACTTTTTTGAAGAAATATCCCCGGGAAGGGTTAAGGGAACGTCCAAGATATACCTAGGATCCCAGAAAGTGAAAGCGGTGACAAACACATTCAAGATATAAATAACGGAGCAACATAATGTCGCTTGAGCCAGAAAAAAATATTCCACCTTTATGACGAACAGTGTATTTCTTTGTTTTTATCCTTCTTTCTTTTTCTTTTCTATCATTTCTAATGTTTTTCCTCGTTTTATCTTTCCTCCTTTTCCCTTCTATCAATTTCTTATGTATTTCCTTGTTCTATCTTTCTTTCTTTTCTCTTCTATCAATTTTTTATGTATTTCTTTGTTCTTATCCTTTCTTTTTCTTTTCTATCATTTATGTATTTCCTTGTTTTCACCTTCTTTCCTTTTTTTAAATTAATTTCTTATGTATTTCGTTGTTTTTCCCCTTCTTTCTTTTTCTTTTCTATCATTTCTTATGTATTTCTTTATTTTTCCTTCTTTTATATTGTATTTCTCCATTTCTTATGTATTTCTTTTTTTTTTTTTTTCGCTTCCTTCTTCCATCTGCTTTTTCATCATTCCCTATGTATTTCTTTGTTTTTATCCTTCTTTCCCTTTCTTTTCTATCATTTCTTATGTATTTCTTTGTTTTTCCCCTGGCTTCTTTCCTTTTCTTTTCTATAATTTCTTATGTATTTCTTTGTTTTTCTCCTTCCATCTTCTTTTTCATCATTTCCTATGTATTTCTTTGTTTTTCTCCTTGTTTCCCTTTTTTCGATCACTTCTTATGTATTTCTTTGTTTTTCTCCTTCTTCCATCTTCTTTTTCATTATTTCCTATGTATTTCTTTGTTTTCACCTTCTTTCTTTATCTTTTCTATCATTTCTAATGTATTTCCGTGTTTTATCCTTCTTTCACTCTCTTTTCTGGAAATTCTCATGTATTTTGTTGTTTTTTTATCCCGGTGCTGTAGCGGAGTGCCTTCACATTGAAGGCACTCAGCGACAGCAGAGGGACTGTCCCGGTTCTGTTACTAAGGTTTGAGCGCGATAGTTTATCGCGGTGTTATAGCGGAGCGAGGTTATCCCGGGATAGTTTATAGCGGGTCCGAGCATTCACACTAAGGGCAACACCGCTACATACAATCGCGGGACAGTCCCGCGTCTGTAGCGGTGTTTCAGGCCACTGTGAATGGGGTATTATTCCTTGTAAAACTGACAAAACAGGAGACGATGTTTTAATGGATTTTTGTGAATTTCTTCTTCTTCTGCTTCTTCCAGTATGGTACAGTCCACCGCCGCGGCGCCTGTGTATTATCGTACCGTGTGCTTGTCACGTGCTAAGCATACCATGCAAATAAAAGGGCTCTACGTTGTATGTACAGTTAATTTCTATGTGCGGTTTAATAAACAAAAATTGTGTTCTCGTTTAAACTTTAGCGCCCGTTCTAATTTGTTTATGATGTGATCAATTATTAATTAAAGCTTAATTATCGTGGCTAGCCCCCCCCCCCCCCCCCCCCCCCCCCTTGCTGAAGACGACTAGAGATATGTAGGCCAACTCGCCCTTCGTGCTCTTTTCTACTCCTGTAGCTTCATATCTAAGTTCCCCATTTAGTATCCTTCCTTTTTGCAACATTTCCTTTACTTCTTGCATTTTCATTAATTTTCCTTTTCTGAGGGTAACATTTCGATGGGGTACCTCTGAATCTGCCAAACCTAACAACCTTTTGAGGGAAGGAGTAGCCACTCATAGATTGGAAGGAGTGGTTCCAAAGGATGATTAGCAATTAAACAACCTTTCCCATTCCCGCTTGTCATTACAGAAGGGTTACTCCATGCGAAAAGTACTGTAATGATTATAACAAAAAGAAAAACCAAGGGGTTGGCATAAAATCAATATACAAAGTATAAAGCATTTAAAGTGAGGGGAGATGTCATCCCGGGGAGTTGCACTCGGGGGGACCTGTCCTCCGGGGGAGATGTCCTGCGGGAGAGTTGTCCTCCGGGGGAGTTGTCCTCCAGGGGAGCTGTCCTCCGGGGGAGCTGTCCTCCGGGGGAGATGTCCTGCAACCTGCGGGGAGTTGTCCTGGGGGAGCTGTCCTCCGGGGGAGTTGTCCTACCCTGCTGGAAAGAACACACTCATTCACAATGTGAAACACAGTGTGATCACACTGTGTTTCACATTGTGAAGTCTGCTCCACAATGTTAAATTGGGGCGTTTTCACATTGTGAAATCAATTTCACACTGTGAGCTGGTATATTCACACTGTGAAATCAATTTTCACATTGTGAACAATGTGTAGTTTTCCACATTGTGGTGCTCCACAATGTTAAATTAGGGCATTTTCACATTGTGAAATCAATTTCACAGTGTGAACTATGTTTTCACACTGTGTTCACAGTGTGAATGAGTGTGTTCTTTCCAGCAGGGTAGAACCAGCTGTACTATACAGCAGTACCATACAGCAGTATAGCTTTAGGTATTCATTGTTGAAACTTTAGCAAAATACAGGCCTAATTTCTTCATAAATGAAAATGACAGCCATGTCAGATATTGCTTTCGTGTTAGTGCCACACCAGATAGTACCACACAGCAGTACCATACAGCAGTACCAAACAGTAGTACTATGCAGCAGTACCATACAGCAGTATCATACAGTAGTATGCAGCTTTAGGTATTCATTATTAAAACTTTAGCCAAATACAGGATTAATTTCTCAATAAATGAAAATGACAGCCATGTCAGATATTATTTCCCTGCTCAAAATTGATTTGTTTGCTGTAGAAAGTTCCACGAACCGTTAAATCTGCTTACACTCAAATGTCACGGTTTTTTTTTTTTTTTTTTTTACATAGGTTAAGTTTGAAGCATGTTTCTGCTAGGGAAGGGAGCCTCTGTTACAATTGCCCCGTGTTACAATTGTCCCGGTCTCCCCCACCGTCAGGGGCGGTGATTTCATGTGATGACGGTCGAGGTGGGGGGGGGGGAGGACGGAAACCCCGGAATGGGAATTATTATAGACTCGAATGGAATAAGGCGTCCTAAATATTTGTATACCCAAAATTCGAAATAGAATGATCTATTTCAAATATCATACATAAACCAATGACAATTTTAAGAATATAAGGTTGGGACAAATAAAACATATTCCACAAAAACATTATATCGACCTTAAGACATAGTTAAATCGTTAAATCATTGTATTGCTATTTGTTTGTGGGCGCGAAGTGCGAGCTGTAAATTTTGCTTTATAATAACATTAATCATTGTATTCACTAGCTGATAATCACCCTTCTCAAAGAAAATACAATATTCCAAAAAGCGAGTGAAAATCCCATTAATCAACGTTAAACGAAATATATTATGTTTGTTATCCCTTTCTGAATATGATCACTATTTATAACGAAACGGACCTGAAAACAAAGTTTATACAGAAGTTTAAAGTTTATTTCCGTCACATTTGGACAAGTGGGCAAATACAAAATCTATCCAAAATACTTAGAAAATAAAAACAACATTTGAAGCTTTAAAAATCAAGGGGACACGTCCCCCTGATTGCCGCCAATTTTGGAGGGGAATTAATTATACACTAGATACACGTTGTAACAAATAAAATAATAAATGAATATAGGGACCTGAAGAAAGATTATTAGTTTAATTATTGCCTGTTTTTTTTTTTTTCTTTTTTTTTTTTTGCAAGCGAAGCGCGAGCCAAAAAATTTGCTTTTTAATGACCTAAACTTGGTACAATTTTCGCACACTGTGCCTCTTCGTCTATCATAAGTACATACTTGTATATTTTTGTTAAGCTTTAAAAATCGAGTCAACCCGGGATCGCCGCCAATACCTACCGTTGTGTGTTATTGCCAAAGGATTTTTTTCCTAAGGGATACAAAAATGTCGTGTGGTACCACGCAACGGTACCATATAAAATACCACAGGATTTTCCTATGGTTTTTTGGCACAAATACACACTACAAATAACATACAGAAGTACCATACAGCCAAATACCATAGGATTCCTATGGTTTTTTGGCACAAATACACACAAAATACCATACAACAGTACCATACAGCCAAAATACCATAGAATTTCCTATGGTTTTTTTGGCACTAATACCACACAAAATACCATACAGAAGTACCATACAGCCAAAATACCATAGGATTTCCTATGGTTTTTTTTGCACAAATACCATATAGCCAAAATACCATAGAATTTCCTATGGTCTTGGCACAAATACCACACAAAATACCATACAGAAGTACCATACAGCCAAAATACCATAGGATTTCCTATGGTTTTTTTGCACAAATACCA
>CALNVZ010002876.1:407239-420210 GCA_940671915.1 Paracentrotus lividus
CTATTCCTATGGTTCTGAAGTTCCGGGTATTCTATGAGTACAATAAAATTACCATAGAAGTACCATAGGGAAATACCATACAGGAAAGGGTACCATAAGAATACCTACAGCAGTACTGTGGTATTTGGCACAAATCATAGTTATGGTATTGCTGTATGGTTTTTGGCACAAGTACCATATGTATGGTATTCTGTATGGTTTTTTGGCACAAATATCATATGTATGGTATTTCTGTATGTTTTTTTGGCACAAATACCATATGTATGGTATTGCTGTATGTTTTTTTTTTTTGCACAAATACCATATGTATGGTATTGCTGCACTGGTTTTTTGGCACAAATACCATATGTATGGTTTGCTGTATGGTTTCTGGCACAAATACCATATGTATGTATATCTGTATGTTTTTTTGGACAAATACCATATGTATGGTATTTCTGTATGTTTTTTTTGGCACAAATACCATATGTATGGTATTGCTGTATGGTTTTTTGGCACAAGTACCATATGTATGGTATTTCTGTTGGGTTTTTTGGACAATATCAAATGTATGGTATTTCTGTAGTTTTTTTTGGCACAAATACCATATGTATGGTATTGCTGTATGTTTTTTTTTTTGCACAAATACCATATGTATGGTATTGCTGCATGGTTTTTTTGGCCACAAATACCAATGTATGGTATTGCTGTATGGTTTTCTGGCACAATACCATATGTATGGTATATCTGTATGTTTTTTTTGGCACAAATACCATATGTATGGTTTTCTGTATGTTTTTTGGCACAAATATCATATGTTATGGTATTCTGTATGGTTTTTTTTGGACAACAAATACCTATGTATGGTATATTGCTGTATTCTGGCACAAATACTATATGTATGGTATTTCTGTATGTTTTTTGGCACAAATACCATATGTATGGATTCTTTTGTATGTTTTTTGGGCACAAATACCATGTATGGTATTGCTGTATGTTTTTTTTTTGGCAACAAATACCATATGTATGGTATTGCTGTATGTTTTTGGCACAAATACCATAATGTATGGTTTCTGTGAACAAATACCATATGTATGGTATTGCTGTATAGGTTTTTGGCACAAATAATACCATATCGTATGGTTTCTGGCACAAATAAATGTATGGTATTGCTGTATGGTTTTTTTTTGCACAAATGACCATATGTATTGGTATTTCTGTATGGCTTTTGGGCACTAAATCACCATATTATGGATTGCTGTATGGTTTTTTGGCACAAATACCATATGTATGGTATTGCTGTATGTTTTTGGGGGCACAAATACGCATTAATGCTTATCGGTTATTTGCTGTTATGGTTGTTTTTGGCACAAAATCATATGTATGGATTGCTGTATGTTTTTTTGGCCACAAATACCACATGTATTGGAAGCCTCATGTTACATTCGCCCGTGTTACAATTATCTGTCCCGGTCCTCCCCTACCATCAGGGGCTGCGATTTCATGTGATGACGTCAGGGTGGGGGAGAACGGAGACCCGGAAAATGGAATTATTATAGACTTGAACGGAATAAGGCTTCCCTAAATATTTGTATACCCAAAAGTCCGAAATAGAATGATCTATTTCACATTTAATTTATGCAGAACACTAGTGACAATTTTAAGAATATAAGGTTGGAACAAATAAAAACATATTCCACAAATTACACCTTGAAAGACATTTAAATCGTGAAATCATTGTGATTTGTTTGTGTAGCGCGAAGGCGCGAGCTAAAAAAATTTGCTTACTATAAAAATTAATCATTGTATTCACTAGCTTGATAATTACTTCTAGAAAATTACAATTCCGAAGAGCGAGTGAAAATCTCCTTAATCAACGTTTTACAATACATTTATATACAGTGTGTCCCACAATAAATGCTAATGGCACTTTTGATGGGTATAATATTAAAATTAAAATATTATTTATAACTCTACACCCGTAACTTACCATTCGTTTTCTACAACTGGGGGAAAATTTTATGTGATATGGTCCAAAGAATCCAAAGATATGAGCATTTTGTCATTACACACGGAAACCTCTCCATCCCAGTTTGGCATTGAGTAGTACCGGAGATGTGTCGAATAAAGAAATCCAAGTTTGATCATTAATACTTTGAAAATATTTCAGGAGTATTTATTGAAATTTATATCACTGTAAAAGTGCAACTCATTACCATTTCTACATGATATGTCCTCAGCTCACCAATACCTACGCATCGCTGACCCATGTTCTGAAAAAAGTCTTACAAAATTGTGAGGTGTCACTTTCGTGCTCCTTGAGATGCGTTATTCAAAAGACTAAGAAAAAACCCAACTTTGATCATTAACATGATTAATGAGCGTGAAAGTGAAGCACTCACAATTTCGCAAGACTTTTTCAGAACAATGATTTTTAGCGATGCGTAATATTGGTGAGCTGAGAGACATATCATTAGAATTGGTAATGAGTTGCACTTTACATTGATATAAATTTCATAAATACTCCTGAAATATTTTTCAAAGATTAATGATCAAACTGGTTTCTTTTATTCGACACATCCGTGCTATTACCTGAATACAAACTTGGAGGGAGAAATTTCCTGATGTGTGATGAAAAATAGAGGCTCATATCTTTTGTATTTTTGGACCATATCAGATTAAATTTCATCCATTTGCAGGAAAAGGATGGTAGTTTACGGTGTAGAGTTATATAATATAATATTGTCATTTTATTATTACCATCTAAAGTACCATTAGATTTGTGGGACACACTGTATATGGTTGTTATCCTTTCTGAATATGGTCACTTTTATAACTATCGGACCTGAAAACAAAGATTTAGAAACTAAAAGTTTATTTCCATCACATTTGGACAAGTGGGCAAATACAAATTTATCCTAATTATTTAGAAAATAAAAACAAAAGTTAAAGCTTGAAAATCAGGGGACACGTCCCCCTGATTGCGCCAAATTTGGAGAGGAATTAATTATACACTAGATCGGATAATAAAGCACCCAAAGAGACATTATAATATAGGCTAATATCCAAAATTCACTAGATGACTACTTACATATGCCAAAGTTACAAATAAAGCGTTGTAACAATAAAAGATTAAATGAATATAGGGACCTGAAAAGATATTAGTTTATTATTGTCTGGTGTTTTTGTTTGCAAGCGAAGCGCGAGCCGAAAATTTTGTTTTATTGACCTGAACTTGGTTCATTTTACGCACACTGTGCTCTTGTCTTTATATGTAATATTTTTGTTAAGCTTTAAATCGAGGGTGGACGATCCCCCAGAGAAAACAAAATCGATGGGGGGGGGGGACTCGATCGTCCCCCGTCCACCAGGACGCCGCCAATACCTACCGTTGTGTAGTATTGTACAGGTATTTTTTTTAAGGGATAGTTTCTTACAGAATTGACTAAGTGTGTGTTTGACCTATCGACTCTGATTAGACAAATGGGAATTAATTAGACCAAATGGTAATTTGACGAATGATTGAAGAACAACATCAACTATGGATGAACCAACGGGGATTAGTCAAAGTGATTTTGGCAGTTTACTGCTGAAAGTTTGGTAGTCGTATGTATTTCCTGTGTACTTCGTGTGGTACTATTGGTAATTAGCTCATTTGATACAATGTTTTTGTATGCACAAATCAGTATTTTGTGAGCTTACCTCATTAACTAGTTAATTGCCTGCATTTAATATTTTTTCTTTTAGGGAATATATTTCCTAAACACAAAGTAACATCAAGAGCGATAGTTTGACATTTGCAATTAATCAAGAGATATAGAAATAAACTGTGACCCAATTAATTGCTAAATATGTGTATATATACCAGATATGGTTCCTGATGTGGTGTTCTAGCGGCAGCCTCTGTGTAACGGCGTGTGTGTATCCCTGAATTAAGTTACACGTGCTGTGTGGTTGTTCGGTCGTACGGGTAGTTCATAATTCGGTAACTGTGTGGCGGTATTGATGGTTGGTATAGTTTGGGATAATGCTATTAGATATTTTATGGTACCCGTGTTTTGTGATGAATTATTGTAACTTTTGCGAAAATACTGGCCTATATTGTGTATTTTTTTTGTGGATTGTGCTAAATACCATAAGGAAATCCTATGGTCTTGGCGAATATATGTTCTGCATGATTTTGTGGATATCCAAAAACCATAGGAATACCTTGTATTCTTGGCTGTATGGTACTTCTGTATGGTATTGTGTATTTGTGCAAAAAACCATAGGAAATCCATGGTATTGGCTGTATGGTATTCTGTGTAGTTGTCATTGTGCCAAAAAACATAGAAATCCTATGGTAATTTTGCCTGTATGGTACTTCTGTATGGATTTGGTGGATTTGTTGCCCAAAAAACATAGAAATCTATGTATTGCCTTATGGTACTTCTGTATGTATTTTGTGGTATTTGTGCCAAAAAACCATAGGAAAATCCTGTGGTATTTTGTATGGTACCTTGCGTGGACCACACGACATTTTGTAAGGGTACATAACAGCAGTATCTACAGTAGTATGTACACTGTTCGTCATTTAAGGTGGAATATTTTTTTTCTGGCTTCAAGCGACGTTATGTTGCTCTGTTATTAATTTCTTGAAATGTGTCTTTCACGGCTTTCACTCTGGGATCCGGTATATCTGGACGTTCCCTCAGCCTTCCCGGGGATTTCTTCAAAAAGTTTGTCACCCCAGAAGATACCATTTTCGTCATTTTTTTCTTAATTTTTGGGCCCTTTTTGTTCAGCGAACCCCCAAGGCCCCTCGTCCTACCCCAAGGAAAACGTTTCTGAGTGGAGATTTGTTTACTGTTCTTTAAATTAAATCTAGTTTAATGGTACAGGCTCGACTCTTTTGTCTTAGGGGTAGGTCAAAAATTTATTTTGATTGGGGTTTAACATCATTTTATCATTTCTTACACATCGAAATTTCTATCTTCCCTAAATTGTATTGTAAAATCTCAACAAAACATAATTAAAATAAATATTATCAATAATGACTTATTTGCAGCCTTGTCATCAAGCTAAAACAATTTTAAGGGGGGCGAAAATGATGATATTTAAGGGTAAAGTGGTTTTTCATTTCTTTTGTTTTCAGCATTAAAGATGGAATAAAATATTCCGAATTTTCACCAATCTCGATTTTCTACTTCAACCCTCCCCTACACAAGAGACTGAGCCTGTCCCCAGAAATATAGATTTAACTTAAGTAACAATATAAAAAACAGTTACACCTCAGTCGCCTTTCCCTGGGGTAGACTGAGGGGGAGGGCTTGATCGGCCAGGGAAAACAAAAAATGGCCCCAAAATGAGAAAAATGACAAAAATGGGCGCCCCACGGGGTGTGACAAGACTTTTTGGAAAAAGGTCCACGTGATGGGTTGGGAAAAATGTCCAAGATATAGCCAAGCGGTCCCAAAAAGCTAAAAGCAGGGACAAACATATTTCAAGAAATAAAGTCGAGCAAATTCATTGTCTCTATTAGCCGGCAAAAAAAATATTCCACCATTTAGACGGACAGTGTAGCTTAGGTCATTCTATTGAACACTTTAGCAAAAATACAGGATTATTTCTCAATAAATGAAAAATTGACAGCATGTCTTCAGATATATTTCCCTGCTTCAAAATGATTTGTTTGCTGTAGGAAGTTCCACGAACCGTTTTAAATCTGTTTACACTCAAATGTCACGGTTTTTTTTTACATAGGTTAAGGTTTGAAGCTATGTTTTCTGCTAGGGAAGGGAGCCTTGTACAATTGCCCCTGTTAGCGAAACTTATCTTTTTCGGAGAAGTTTGCCGTCGGTACTTTAGGGGTCATCCCGATGCGCGGGTCCGATTAGTCCGGGTGTCTGATAGTCCGCGGGGTCGATAGGTCCGCGGTCCGTTTGTCGCGGGTTCGATAGTCCGCGGGGGGGTGGGATAGTTGTTCTCTGAAGGTTCGTTATTCGAAAATAGTTAAAGGTTTCGTTATTCGAAAATGGATAGTCCAAAATAGAAAAGTTTTCTGTTTATGCCGAAAATAGAAAAAGGTTCGTTAGTTCCGAAAATAGAAAAGGTTCATTAGTCGAAATGGAAAAAGTCGTTAGATCCGAAAATTGAAAAAAGTTCGTTTAGTCCGAATGGAAAAAGGTCGTTAGTCCGAAATGGAAAGAAGGTTCGTTAGTCGAAAAAGAAAAGGTTCGTTATTCCAAGAAAATTAAATAAGGTTATGTCAAAAAGTATTTCAAGATAAAAAATAATTCGCTCATAATGTTTTTAATAATTTATTTATAAATTAAAATGCGAAACGATACAATGCGGAATTAATTATTTAGTTATTATATGGTGAGCAGCACGGCTTTTTGTAGCACAACTTTTCTTTTTCGGAAGAAGTCGCCGTCAAATCGTTGGAAATAGATTCTTCATGAATAAAGACGAACGAAGGCAATGCAGAATGAATTATTTAGTGTTGGACTGTTAACGCCGATTTTAGAGCGAAAACTAATTCTTTTCAGAAGAGTCGCCGTTGATAATTTTTGTGAAATAATTTCTCCAAAAATAAAATTAACAGCAGAAACTGTTAATAAAGATAAACCTCCGCCAAGAAAAAACCCTATCTTGGAGGTTATTCACGGGTGACCCACACAGTCGCCAACATTCTTAATCCATCGCTCTGGCAGTTACATAGCTCAGATAAAGTCAAAAATCAAGAGCTTTGTCCACATCACTTCTTGACGCAAAACCTGCTACCCAAAAATACACATGTATCAGTCTCGCTGAGTTTATTTTGCATAACATTCATCATTTTTTAATTGCACACGTTTTTTGTTACTAAAATAAGTATATTTTCATTTTCGGAATAACGGAACTCGTTCTATTTCAGAAATAACAACCTTTTCTATTTTTGGATGCTACAAAAATTCGGAATAACAAACCCTTTTTATATTCGGACTAACGATATTTTCCATTTTCCGGATAACGAACTTTCTATTTTCGGCCTAATAAACCTTTTTTTCATTTTCGGCCTAACCAACTTTTTTCCATATTCGGATAACGAACCCTTTTTTTCAAATTTTCGGATAACGAACCTTTTCTATTTTTGACTTATCCATTTCGGAATAACGACATTTTACTATTTCGGAATAACGAACCTTCAGATAACAAACCATCCACCCTCCCCCGCCCCCCCCCCCGCGACTTTAAACGGACCCGGGACTATCGCGACCGCGGGACTTTCGGGCTGTAACCTACTTTATTGTACTTATGGTTAATTAGCTCATTTTGCATTACAATGTTTTTGTATGCACATCAGCTATTTGCAAGCTGACCGCCATTAGTTAGTCATTTAACTTCATATCAATATATTTCTTTAGTTGAATATATTCTAACACAAGAAGTAACGGTTAGCTCATTTGTCAATGTTTGTATGCACAAATCAGTATTTTGCAAAGTGACCTCATTAATTAGTCATTAACTATATATTAATTTTTTTCTTTAGGGAATTATATTTCCTAACACAGGTAACATCAAGAGCGAGTTTTTTACATTTGCATTTATTTATTCAGAACATATAGAAAATAATGTGACCCAAAATATTTTTCTAGTTGTGGTATTCGGCAGTCGTGGTTTAACGGTTGTGTTTCCTGAATTACGAGGAGTTGGTGTTCCGTGCGGGAGGGAAACATCCGGCAGGTTTAATCCGTCCGCGCAGACTAAAAAACCTTGTATTTCAGGGTATTTGTCCGCGGCACAAAATATCCTTGTGAACGGACGGACCTCCACTCGAGGGCTAGGAGTATTTCCTTCGTAGTCTTTGTTTTCAGTCATTCAATTGTTCATTTATCCCCACAGTTCTTCTTTTTACATGGGCGACGGAGGTACGGGGGAGGCAGGGGACAATGGTCTCTCACGGCTTGCCGGACGTTTTTATACTTTTAGTTGAAAAAGAAAGGAAAGAGAAGAAATTAAAATAGAGGAAGAGTAAGATAGAAAGGGAAAAACAAAGGAGTCTACCTCAACAGGATTTAAGATTGGAAAGGCTTATAGATACGTTTATGTTTTTTTACTGTAAAGAGAGGGGAAATCGGCTCTCCTTTTGCGCTTATGATAAGTTTATTAGTTTGTTTGACTCGAAGATTTGGAAATAATATGAATAAATAAATCATAAAGATGATTTTTTTTTCGACCTGCGGCAACCAAAAGGTCAGTTATATGGTCAATCAGTAAATCATGCCCATTTTTCCGGGTTTTTTGGTGTTTTTTTTTCAATTTTGGCGCCCTTTAAGGTTCATTTGGCGCCCTTTTGGGCGCCTACCCGGGGGGCCGGCCGTATAGCCCCCCACCCAGAATACGGGCTGCCTTAGAATGAAATGTGCCGCTGTGGCAAAAATCCAAGATGGCTGCCATTTCCCTGAACATCACATTTTCAGCCACAACTTTGCAATTTTAGGGTCTTTCTTTCTGGTTATGGTGGTTCCAATTCGTATGTTTGGGTCAGTGAGTCGTACTTAAGCAACAAAAGAGATTTGAAACCTTGCTTGCTGATTTTAACCTTCCATTTTTATAACCTGGGGGCATCACAAAGGATTTGTCCGGACGTTTATCCGACAACTGTTATAAGCTACTGAATGCTTGCATACTGGATTGGCTGAGGAGCAAATTTGTCGGATAAAATTAATGTCGAAAGTCCGTTGATGAAATTTGCCCCAGATAGTGACTAAATAGTCTCAACCCCTCTCGATTTAAAAAAAAAAATATTGTTTAAACTTAAAAACGATTCTGCAAATGTCCATGACCTTGATTTTATTTAACCTTACGCTCATTGATCCATATGGATTTTTTACCCTGCATAATTTGTCTTGTTTATATGGATGTTAGGAAAAGCTTGTCCTTCATTGTCTTGACACGTAAAGCCACTCTTAATGTGAAAGCAATAAGTCATTTTACAGAAATTTGTTTTCTATTGTGTTCTTATTCTTCTATGTAAAAAGGTGATTATGATAGAATTTAGCAAATATGTTTATTAATAATAATTTAGAGTACAGAGGGTATTTCTATAAGCTGCATTCTTTAATTTAGATATTAGTAGGCTAATCCACACTTTATGAATTAATATAAGAAAATAATAAAAATGGGAAAAAATAAATTGAAAAATTACTGCGTGAATCAAATATTTATTTTCATTGTTCAAAAAGAATGTTTTATTTGCAATAAAATACTGTCATTACTAGCCCATTTTTCTTGAAAAAAAATAAAATACAAAAATAATATTATATATATAAAACATATATATATATATATTATTATATATATATATATATTTATATATAATATTCATAAATATATACATACCATGTGATTTGTACATAAATAGTGGCGGGTCTAGGCGAGGCCGATAGATGCGCACCCCTCTTAATAATTTGAAAACCACTCAATGATGTAATATAATATTGGAACTTTCGGATCGCCCACAATGTTTTCACATTTTCGGGATGCGGACCTTAATTCTAAAATCTGGATCCGCCACTGACATTAATATTACACAACAAACACATTTGGTTTAGAGTTTAACTAGAAATATAGTACACAATATGACAGATATAATAATTATAACCCCTTTAAGACACTGGATTGCTATGTAAACTACGAAGTAGGACCAATCCACTTTTGAATTTGAGGAATGCATAAACTGGTCCCAGTGGAAATGAATTCAGATCTACATGTTATACAATGGTTAAAGTACAATTAACCCTCTTTTTTTTCAATTTCACGACCAATATTAGTAGTATTAAGGATAGATATTTCTTATCCATTTAACAACTTTGTTTCATCACAATTAAAAGGGAGCCAATGAATTAACTTCTTAACTGCCGGCGGCGAACCCCTGGCGTTGCCGGGGTGTTCGACGC
Organism: Paracentrotus lividus; assembly: GCA_940671915.1. Classification (NCBI taxonomy): domain Eukaryota; kingdom Metazoa; phylum Echinodermata; class Echinoidea; order Camarodonta; family Echinidae; genus Paracentrotus; species Paracentrotus lividus. Next base: position 417,142 of record CALNVZ010002876.1, read on the forward strand.
AACGCCTGATATCAAAACGTAACTTGCTATCAATATTATCAAACAGTGATATCTCCGCACTGATTGATCTATGAAAAAAAAAGTAAATGAGTAAGTTGGTAGGAATTTCTTCTGCTTTTATCAATAATATTTTATGTTTTATAAATTCATAAAAAACAATACGTTTTCCGCGGAAGAAAGAACATGTTTTTTTTGTACCGCAGAGTAAATTATTCTTCTGTATCGACTTTCGCGACACCATGTTTGCTCAAAATAGTCATGAAATACTTGTCACTAAATGAACATTTATAGCACTGGTATTGCCTTTCCAATACCAAAAAATTTGTTGCAAAATGATGTCATCTGGTTGCGAATTATTTATAAGAAAAGTTCTAAAAGCGAGTCCATCTCCTTCTAGAAAAGCATTTCTTTAACGAATATCGGTTGTTATTTTTTCTGTTTTCTACATTGTTGGCTGTTCTGAACCGCAAATAGGTCAAGCCAGAAATTGATAATGCTAATCACGGATTAGGCTTACCAACCGGACACGAGCAGAATACAGACCAGAAGTCTAAGTTGTGGTTTATTCCGCTATCGATTTTTGTTTGTTGCTGTTGTTGTTGTTCCTATTTCAGAAAATAAGTCAACTGCCGACATTTATATTATAAATTGTACGCCTACATTGTATCTACTGCATTGCGTTGCACTAACCAAATGCCTTGAACATGTATCAAGCTAAATAATAATTTCATATCGCAAGTAGAGTATTAAGTTTTTATTTATTCCTTTACTCCTTAGTTTGTCTACTATATCTACTTCTCCGTCACTTCTATGTCTTTCTCTCTCTCTCTCTCTTGCGTGTAATGCCAAAACATATCATCAATCCCAATAATATGCAACTACAATATTCTCATCTCTCTCTTTTCTCTCTCTCTCAATATAAAATATTGACAATTAGGAAACATATATTCAAATTTAAATAATTATATACAATAATATAATCTCTATTTCTCTCTCCTCTCAATACGAAATATATAAAATTAGGAATTATATCATTACATTTTGGGCATTCCACAGAAATCCGGGACAAGGGTGCCAAGAATTCAAATGATATTTGGTTAAAATAATTTTGATTTTCAAATATATGAGGGTTAAAGTTTTAAAATCAATAAATTTTTCCGATGGGCGGCCATTTTCACCTTCTACAAATGCCCGAAGTTTACAATAGATTTTTTGGGTATAGAAAGGGTATATTTACCCAAAATCATTGTTATTTTCCCATTCTCAGATAATCTTTCACATGGTATTTGAAAGGTAACTGTTTCAAATTGTTCAATATTAGGAGAGTATGTTTATTACCCTTGCTTTTTGGCACTAATACCATATGTATGGTATTGCTGTATGGTTTTTTGGCACAAATACCATATGTATGGTATTGCTGTATGTTTTTTGGGGGGCACAAATACCATATGTATGGTATTGCTGTATGGTTTTTTGGCACAAATACCATATGTATGGTATTGCTGTATGTTTTTTGGCACAAATACCACATGTATTGGAGCCTCTGTTACAATTCGCCCCGTGTTACAATTATTGTCCCGGTCTCCCCTACCATCAGGGGCTGCGATTTCATGTGATGACGGTCAGGGGTGGGGGAGAACGGAGACCCCGGAATGGGAATTATTATAGACTTGAACGGAATAAGGCTTCCTAAATATTTGTATACCCAAAAGTCGAAATAGAATGATCTATTTCACATAATTTATTATGCAGAAACTAGTGACAATTTTAAGAATATAAGGTTGGAACAAATAAAACATATTCCACAAAATACGACCTGAAGACATTGTTAAATCGTGAAATCATTGTATGATTTGTTTGTGAGCGCGAAGCGCGAGCTAAAAATTTTGCTCTATAATAAAATTAATCATTGTATTCACTAGCTGATAATTACTTCTAGAAAATACAATTCCGAAGAGCGAGTGAAAATCTCCTTAATCAACGTTTTACAATACATTTATATACAGTGTGTCCCACAATAAATGCTAATGGCACTTTTGATGGGTATAATATTAAAATTACAAATATATATTATTTATAACTCTACACCCGTAACTTACCATTCGTTTTCTACAACTGGGTGAAATTTTATGTGATATGGTCCAAGAATCCCAAAGATATGAGCATTTTGTCATTACACATCGGGAAACCTCTCCATCCAAGTTTGCATTGAGTAGTACCGGATGTGTCGAATAAAAGAAATCCAAGTTTGATCATTAATACTTTGAAAAATATTTCAGGAGTATTTATGAAATTTATATCACTGTAAAGTGCAACTCATTACCATTCTAATGATATGTCTCTCAGCTCACCAATACCACGCATCGCTGAACCCCATTGTTCTGAAAAAGTCTTACAAAATTGTGAGTGTTCACTTTCGTGCTCCTTGAGATGCGTTATTCAAAAGACTAAGAAAAAACCCAACTTTGATCATTAACATGATTAATGAGCGTGAAAGTGAAGCACTCACAATTTCGCAAGACTTTTTCAGAACAATGATTTTTAGCGATGCGTAATATTGGTGAGCTGAGAGACATATCATTAGAATGGTAATGAGTTGCACTTTACAGTGATATAAATTTCATAAATACTCCTGAAATATTTTTCAAAGTATTAATGATCAAACATGGGTTTCTTTTATTCGACACATCCAGTGCTACTGAATACAAACTTGGAGGGAGAAATTTCCTGATGTGTGATGAAAAAATGCTCATATCTTTGTGATTTTTGGACCATATCAGATAAAATTTCATCCATTTGCAGGAAAGGAATGGTAGTTTACGGTTGTAGAGTTATAATTAATATAATATTGTCATTTTAATATTATACCCATCTAAAGTACCATTAGAATTTTTTGTGGGACACACTGTATATGTTTGTAATCCCTTTCTGAATATGGTCATTTTTTATAACAATACGGACCTGAAAACAAAGAATTTGAAGAAACTAAAAAGTTTATTTCCATCACATTTGGACAAGTGGGCAAATACAAAATTTATCCTAATTATTTAGAAAATAAAAACAAAAAGT
>CALNVZ010002876.1:436289-459137 GCA_940671915.1 Paracentrotus lividus
CTCATCTATCAGAGAAGACAAATTATGGTGCCCCGTTAGGGCCCTCAAATGGTACATCAAGAGAACGGAGAATCTTCGCAAATCTTCACATATTTTTGTCTCTTCCCGTGAACCCCATAAAGGGGTTTCTAGAGACACGTTATCCCGGTGGATTGTCTCCGCTATCAAGGCTGCGGGAGTGGAGGCCCTTGATGAAAGGATCTACTCCCAAGGCCCATCAAGACCAGACAGCATCAGCTCCTCTTGGGCCCTATTTACAGGGTCGGTGTGGAAATTCTGCAAAGCTGCCTTTGGCTTCTGCGAATTCTTCACCTCCTTTTATTCTAGAGAGACATTTGCCGCTAGTGAGGGTGTTTTCTCCACCGCACCCCTCAAAGCGGCGGCGTCCTCCAAGTTTCATAACCGCTTATAGGTTGCCCTCCCGACTTTTGTCGGTGTGGTCGTAGCAATGGTAGGCAAAATGTATATTTTCTATTGGAAAGTAAATCATAAAAAATTAAACTAATATTTATTATTTACGATATGCGAAATATACATTGCCTACACCTCCCCTCCGTCCCCTATCCTTTGCAACATACGGAAGTTTTTGGGGCGAGAGAGTTAGAGGAGGAGTATAAGATCGCTTGCGGCCGCAATCCTCGTCGATGGACGGGCCCTATTAAATGGGGGGAAGTGGGGTGGGGGTGGTAAATAGGCAAACACTAGGCAAAAATGTCGAGCTTTGTAATTTTCAGTTTGGGGCGATTCGAGGTGAATAGCAATGGTAGCCAAATGTAATTTCCATATCGTAAATAATAAAATTAGTTTATAATTTTTATGATTTAAGTGATGGAATAGTAGTAAGAAATAAAATTTTCAAAATATTCTGTACAAACCCTATAGGAAATGTATGTGTACAACCGTCATGTTCACAGTAAAGTTTTAGCTAAATAATAGGAAAATGATTACATTACTTCTTATTTGGCCAATCTGTTACCTAGAACATAGGTATGATATCATATCAAACACATAATTCTCAAAAGCCAGGAAAACAAAATATTTGGATCCGATTCAAAATTGGGATTTTACATGTGTAAAGTCTATGGAAGATGTAAGGGTAACGTCAGTTACGTAACGTCAGTTACCGACATGTCTTCACAAAAGTTTCCCCAGCATAAACCAAAATTATGAAAATTTCTTCTTATTTTGCAAATCTGTTCATAAAGACCTAGGAATGATGTCATATAAGACTTATCATTATAACACCTCGTGGACATGAGATATTGAGATTTGATCAAACACCCTGATTTTGCATGTCCGTTTTCTGTAACATCAGTTACCGACACGTTTTTGCTTGGCGTTTCAATGGAAATGATGTTTGGGTGGAATTTTTTTATACAACACCTTGCTTTACACTAACTTATTTAGGTATATTAATTTGAAGACCCAGGTATTCTTATTTATGTAACTACAACACAAAGAATGTAGAAAATTCTGGTTGTGTGTAACGTCAGTTACCGTGGAATTGCCCATTTATATTTGTTCAGGAAAACAATAATATCTCTTTATTTCTCTCCCTCTCTCTCTCTCTCCCTCAATACAATATAAAATAAGGAAACATATCATTACATTTATATTAATTTTGTTCATGGCAATAATAATAATTATCGCTCACCATCTCTCTCTCTCTCACTCTGAATACGAAATATATAAAATAAGGAAGCAAGTTACATTTATATTTTTTTATGGCAATAATAATAATAAACGCTCCTTCTCTCACTCTCAATACAAAATATATGAAAATAGGAATCATATCATTACATTTATATTTGTTCAGGAAAACAATAATAATAATCGCTCACCCCCCCCCCCCTCTCTCTCTCTCACTCCTCAATACAATATAAAATTAGGAAACATATCATTACATGAATATTTGTTCAGGAAAACAATGATATCTCTCTATCTCTCTCTCTCCTCTTCGTCTCTTTTGCTTTCTCTCTCTCCCAATACAAAATAACTGAAATTAGGAATCATATCATTATATTTATATTTATTCAGGAAAACAATAATATATCTCTCTCTCTCTGTATCTCTGTCTCTCTCTCTCTAAATATAATATAAAATTAGGAAACATATCATTACATTTATATTTGTTCATGACAATAATAATAATCGCTCACTCTCTCTCTTTCTCTCAACCAATTCCATAACTGGTATATTATTCTATTTACTAATTAAAGTACAAAAATCACACATTGACATGTACTGTGAACAAAACACTGATTGTTAATGAATATAATATTATTTCTCTCTCTCTTCATCTCTTTTGCTCTCTCTCTCTCTCTCCCAATACAAAATATCTGAAATTAGGAATCATATCATTACATTTATATTTATTCAGGAAAACAATATCTTTCTCTCTATATATTTTCGTTCCGCTATACCTTCATCGGCAAGTTTCTAAATTCGAAATGGCATGGATATTGGAGGGGGGGGGTCGTCGGCTGGAAAGACATCCCATCATAAAATATTTAGTTACCTTTAGAATAAAATAAAATAAATAGGACCGGCGAGGTGAAAACAGCGGTTCTGGACAATTTTGTGCTGTGATGTTCATATGAAATATATAAGAACGGCTGGTCTTTCAAAGCTACGTGTCCTGTAATCATCCCGTAAAGAATAAGTCCTTATTTGAACATTTGAAAAGATCGCTCGAAGACATCGCATGTAAACATCTATTGTTCACTATAATGAAAAGCCGGTATGATTTAATTGCCTATTGTCAAGCCAGGGCAACGCACTTTTATTTACCTGTCAATAAAATAATGATGCACAACATTCTGCAGTACACATGGTACAAGAGTTTACAAACTTGGGCACAAACTTGTCAAGCCAGGGCAACGCACTTTTATTTACCTGTCAATAAAATAATGATGCACAACATTCTGCAGTACAAGAGTTTACAAACTTTAGTTTCGAAAAATGTAAACTAATTGGAAATAAATAACTCAAATAGACACACAATTTAGTTTCTTCATCATACAATAATGTGTAAAAATATTCAAGAATTATATGCATCGTTTCAATAATGGTTCATGTTATTGCAACAAACAGGTCTATTATCAGGAAGCCGTTCAATTACACATATTTTCGTTCCGCTATACCTTCATTGGCAAGTTTCTAAATTCGGATGGCATGGATATTGGAGAGGTGGGGGGGGGGAGTCGTCGGCGGGAAAGACATCCCATCATAAAATATTTAGTTACTTTTAGAATATCTTCAAGCGATCTTAAGATTAATTCAAACCATTTACTTTATTATGTTACACATCTGCTGAAAAATATGATCTCAACTTATATTCAATCAGACAATATGCCTTATTCACATATCCCGATGGGGCCGGACCGGCGAGATGAAAACAGCCGTTCTGGACAATTTTGTGATATGATGTTCATATACATAAACGACTGTTCTTTCACAGCTACGTGCCCCGTAATCACCCCGTAATGAAGAGGTCCGGGATTGAACATTTTGAAAAGATTTCAAAAACACACCGCGGGTAAACTCAAGACGCCCAATGGAGATACATCAATTGTTCACTACAATGACAAGCCTGTATGATTCAATTGCCGATTGTCAATAACGGCTGACGCATTTTCCATCGCCCCAATTATTATCTGAAGAGATGGTTGCAAATATAAAAGTTCAGTGCCAGGACAGTTTTGAGAGTTCACGAAACATAGTTTTTGACACATACATCAGACATTTATAATATATAATTAAACAAAATCGATAAGGGAAATTTCAGTTTATAGGAAATAATGATTTTATATAGCAAAATGACAAACACACAATGATAACTCGATCTACGCCACCCAAAAGTGAATTATATCGATTTCGTTGAAGAACTTCTAATGCGTATTATAAAGATTTGTATTTGTGGGGGCAAAAAAAAAAAAAAATTATACATTATTTTTTATGCAAAAGACAAAGAGTAGGATTTTGTCTTTTTGAGAAATTGATAATGATAATTCCTTCTATTCATTTTAATAAGATTTTCTGCTATTTTCATTTTTGTACCTGATTTCAGTACAACCACGGTTCCCCTTAGTGGAGTAAATAAGGATCCCAACAAACAGACCATAACGGTAGCTTAGGATACGGTATCTGTAAATACGACCATCAATAAACAAACAATAAACAAAGGAGTCGGCAAAAGGGAAACAACTTTTTGAAACTTTTTTGGGCCCATAAATGGGCCTCCGGCACGTTAAGAGTTAAATCAATATTTTGAGGGTTGGCGTAATAGCCTGTTGGGTCTCAAAAACCAAATTTTATTACCATGAGTCTCCTTACATGAAATAAGTAATGTGAGTTCCATCTTTAGAGATAAAACACACATCACTTGAAAATTGAATTCTCAATCATTATTCTTGTGCATAATATTATTAACATGAAAATGTCTTATAGCAAGTTGGGCTCTGAAAAAATCTGCTGTTCGCTTGTTTGTTTGTTTGTTTGTTTTTTCAATAGAAAACAAGTCTTTAGGCACAGATGGGAAGGGATAATTCACGATAATATCTTTGTACAAGTAGCTCTTTAGCAAAGACGAGCTAAATCTATGAAATGATCATCCGGAAGGCCAATTGTAAGGAAAATATTATGAATGCCAAAAGAGGGCGGCAGATATGCTGTAACAGTGACATTGTATTTTTTAACTGTATGAAAACGACTACCCCCACTGATCTGTATACTAACAGTATAAAATGTAGTATACAGATCAGTGCTACCCCCTGGACAATTACCCCAGGACAACTACACCCCAAAAATTTAATAAATAAATGGGTCTATAGTGTTAGGTTTAGATTTTAGGCAGGGATAGTATTCCTGGGGGAAAGGGGGGGGGGGTATTTTCTCAGGATAGTTGTCCTAAAACCATTTTAAACATATATTCAATGTTTTACAATAGGTGCAGTGGTCTCTTTGCTTATTTCGTAGGTATAAGGTACCGAAGTAATAACGTCATAATTGACCGTCGTTCCAGTTACAGATTCTTTAAAAAAAAGCCTGTACATGAGGTTTAGCCTAAATGCAGTCTAGCAACTGGCGAGACTCGAGCACACACTCAAACAGGTTGTTGGTGCGATCATTTTGCTATTATTCAACACAAGATTGTTTAGAACCAGCAACCATGACAACATCACCATTATAACATCACACTTCCGTACTCTCTAGTACCTAAAATCAGACAAATATATTTGATCATACAATCTTACCAAAACTAAAACCCAGCTATAAACATTTACAAGGCACAGATAATTTGACTGACAGGAAGAATACAATGTGTGTGACTATATGGTGACAAAAGGGCTTTTTTAATATATCAAAATTTTATGAGAGCTTGATATTAGGTTATGGATGATGAGAAAGCTATTTTCTTTAAAGAATACTTGTTCTTCTAAATAGTATCTTTTTTTGTAGAAATGTAATGTCACACTTTGAATTACCTCAAAATGCAAATAAACTTAGGTAACTTACCAAAAGACAAAGTCACGGCCCGCTGCGTGTAAGGACCAGTAAGGAGGTGTGCATTAAGACTCTCTCCCTTGAAGGATGCACTGCAATCAAAGACTACTCGTAGCTTGTTGAGTTGTCTTACTCCATGATGAGGAATGTACCAGACAGGAACTCCCGGCTTGGGTTCTGGCACAATCTCGGCATATCCACTGCCGACGAGAGCGGCCATCTTCTCTGTGTATGCCTTGTGGTACTCTGGGTCCTGCCCAAACTTTCTCTTGAGCTGTCCGATACGCTTGATGGCTAGACCTCTATTGTTGGGTAGACAAGGCTTGTCTTCGATGAAAGGCAGTGGAGTCTCATAATGTCCATCAGTGTGCACCTTTACATTCTCGTTGAGGATCTCCATGAAGCGTGTATCTAACTGGGAGTACGGTTTGCCGTTTGTATGTCTCTCTGTGAAGTCCAACTCCAAGACGCTGATGATTTCTTCCTTCACAAGAGTCTTGTGAGCAAAGGCTATCTTGCTTCTCTGGCCTTCAAGCTGGACATCTTCCGAGATAACCTGGACAGTCACTTTATGACAGATTCCCACTGGGACGACGTTGGGGTTGTCCTCCTCATTAGTTCCTGCAGAGCCGACTATGCTCCATCCAAGGGTCGTTTTCATTCCAAACGCCCATCGTTTGCTGAGGGGATGATTTCTTTCGGGACGAGTGCTCTTGGGCAGTCGAAGCCAATGAGGAGACCGACCTGGCAGTCTTGTAGAGGCGGTATCAGGTCGGCAATGTCCTTCAGATGTCCGAAAGATGCAGCCAGATCAGGCGTAGGAATGTGTTTCCTGTTGGCTGGCATGACGTTCCGTGAGTATGTTGGAGGTAGCTTGATGCGGTTGCTGCTGTTGAATCCTCTCACGGTAAGTCCATTCACCCTTTGACTGGAAACCTTAGCATTTGCTCTTGTCAATGTCGACAGGATGAGATTCACCGGCGTTCCCGCAGCTCCTAGCGCCTTCCGCACGTCATCCAGGATGAATGTTGGTCTGATTGAGTATCTAACATCGCGTAAACCAACATTTCCTTTGATCCTTGATGTGACAACCATACTGGCACGATTGCTGAGGTTTTCAACGACTGGTCATCACAATGTGTAGCGTTGCTGTTAGACTCCTTATAACGTTCAACCTTTGGCTTCAATCTGGGTCGTGTAACGCTGTAGGATGTCGTCGCTTCAACTACTACAAGTAGATTTACCTCTGCATTCTCTCGACCTATGGCCAGGTTTTAGGCAACCATAGCACAGGCCCTTGGTCAAAATAAATTCCTTTCGGTCTGCTAACTTGTTGTCTTCAGACAAAAAGAGCTTGCAGTTGTCCAGGCGGTGATCTCCCTTACAGAAGGAGCAGGTGGCTGATCGAGAGGATGAAGCGAATCCTCTTGCCTTGCTCTCTTGCTTCCTTGACCCATATTTCCTCGATTCCTGTTTCCTTGATTCAGGTCGACTATTCGATGGAAAATGCAAATCAGCAGTCGCTGGGAAGCAAGCTATTCTTGCCTCATCTTGTATGAACTTGCTGAAGATGCGAAATGGAGGGAAGTCAGTTCCAGTGTGGTCTATCCAGTCTATCACCTTCCGAGACCATCGTGCGATCATCCAGTCGGAAGTTTGCTTAACAATTTTCTATTTTCCCTCTCATCATTAAGACATTGCAAGCTTCCAATTTGCTCCATAGCTGCTTCACACTGACGTAGGAAATCGCCTAGTTGACGCAGTCCAACAGAATCTTTGGTTGATATTCTAGGCCAGTTGTCAAGTTTATCTCTAAAGGCATGGGAGATGGTGAATCTGTTTCCATACCTTTCATCAAGTGCTGCCCTCGCTTGTGTGGTAGGCTTCATCACTGGCGATCATTGCGTAACCCTTAACCAATTCTAGAGGTTCTCCTTCCAAGTACTTCTTAAGGAAAAAGAATCTGTCCGATGTACGTACCCAGATTCCTCCAAGAGCAGGTCAACAGAGTTCTTCCATCCTGGGAATAACAGGGGATCACCACTGAAAATGTCTGGCTCAGGAAGGGGGAGTCTTGATGCTCTCATCTGTTGAGCGACTGAGTGGAGATAGGTGACACTTCTTCTGGGACGCAGCTAGGTCAGCTTGCATAGCTTTTGAGTGGACAGAGTTCACTCGTGATCTTGGTGGCCTTGATTCCACCAGAGTGGTAAAGTCTGCCTCATCAGTTCATTATGTTCATCCTCCGCTCATCGAGTGCGCTTCACCGTCGTCCTCCTCTCCAGAGTAGCCGCAAGAGCTTCTAGCTTTTCTTGAAGACCTATAGCTTCATCCATGAGTTTTGCGCCGAGTTTCGAAGATCCTTTATGTTCTCTTCATCGCTTTCACCAGAGAGGATGGTTCTCAACTGATTTGATTTCCTCTTGTACGCTTTTAACGTGGACTTCAGGTTACGCTTCGTAGTGTCATACTGGTACCGCTGTCCTCTTTCCGTAGGCTCTCTCACTCTGGACCCGGCCTCCACATTCCTTGTCCTCTCATACTGAGTGCAGACGAAGAGTTATCCCTTGAGGAAAGTTTATACTTGACGAGGAGATCCAATCGCGGAAGATCTTTTACTTGAGGAGTCAAATTCCAAATGAGCCAAGAGTTTTTACTGTCACAGCAATGAGTCAATGAGACTGTCCAAACAATTTGTAGTGAATTTTGTTTCTGTCTTTATTACTGTCGCAAGAAACATAGGTTTTACAGGCTTATCCTTGAGTTGGAAATCTTTACAGTATGACGTTAAATCTCGTTCCATCCGTAAATCATTTAAGTCATTCCAATTAAGTCCAATTAAGTCGTAAAAACTGTAGAAGCAAAGGGAAAAGAGAGGAACACTGTATAAGTTATATGCCCTTTGACTAACTAATAAACTGCCTAGTTTAGTAAAGAATGAATTAAAGATACTAAGTTGAATAAACATGTATGACAACTTTCCTTCAATTAGCAAACTTGTGTAAGAACAAAGTAGATCTACAATCTCTATGACCAGAGTATGTCAAATATCACTCCAAATGAGATAAAATACATGCAATCAATAGTTAATTAATATAACAATCATTCCAACATTATCCATATTATCGCTTTTATATCTTATTAATGATTGGGAGCATTACTATATCATTGTTTGTAACTTATAACATGTACACATGTGTAATTCCAATGCAAAAACAAGTATCAATCATTTCAAGATAAATCCTTATTTTATCATTATTTCAACTAAATCATAGAAATCAATTAAACAATCTTATACTGACCTCTATGCCTTCTTTAAATCTTTAGAGAAGTTCCATATTGCAAAGGATTGCAAAGATTAAAACAGATTCAATCTCATCAGCTCAGGCTGCTAAATGTTGACTGTTCAGTTTGAAGGTTCAGTTCAGTTCAGTTCAGTTCAGTTTATTCACATATTCCAATCAAACAATAATAAGAACAACAATTATATGTCATTTCAAAAATTATACATTATTTGATAAATCATAAATTTTAAACGAATGACATCAGTAGCATAAAAAGAAAGAAAGGTCAATGGTACAGTGAAGAGAAAGTGCAAGTCATGTACACATACACATGTATTAACCTATCAGTGCATACAATTTTGTATACAAACATTAAGCAGATACACAATTCAATGTATGGGACTACAGTAAGCAAGTAAGAATATCCCTCTATTGGTAGATCCTGGGAATGGATATGTCTGGCAAGAGCTAGTTTTTACTCCAGACTTGCAAATAAGTAAATTAAATGGCCAGAAGCTAGTCTTGCATCAAACCTGACAAATAAGCAGAAATTACAAATTATCACTAAGATTCTGACAACTTCAATCCATTTTCACCACAATATTCATTTGACCCGATAGCAAAGAATTTGAACTCAAATGAAATTGTTGTTAGCTAAACATGAGCCAACTCTAAATTATACCCTTATTCCAGAAGTACATTTGATCTAAATAAAGTGTGTGAAATATACAATTCACTCCCATTATAATGACCACAGATATATAAGACTACGTAATGACAAGGCAAGTCTCCCAGTCTCAATACCAAACAAGAGCACATTTTTCTATGTGCCTCTGTGAGGTCAGTCTGACAAGATATAATCATGAGGGGTAAATTGCCATTTGGTCTAAACCCACTTTGACTAATATCCATTTATATTTCAAAATTACACTTTGTCTATAACCAGTTTGTCTAGCTACCTTTTGTCTAAGTAGCTCTTCTGCAATTTCCCATTTCATCTAATCCCCATTTCGTCTAATATCCAGTTTGTCTAATGTCCTCTTGATCTATCACCACTTGGTCACTTCCAGTAAAAAAAAAAAAAAAAAAAAAGTGGTAAATACCAATTATTCATTTGGGCATTAGATGAAAATGCAGTTAGACCATTTGGCTTTTAGACAAATTGGCAATTAGACGAATTGGTCATTAGACCAAGTGAGAATTAGACCAAGTATATATTAGACCAATTGCACATTAGACCAAATTGTTAGTAGCACGAACTGGTTTAGCCCATGTGGTATTAGACAAATAGAGAATTAGACCAACTGCTGTAAGACCAATTGGAAATAAACCATTGTGAGGTTTGTATCAAGCACCTCTCATAAAAGGGAGTGGACTGTAATGCATTCAGTGACTTTATTCAACATATTTGCTAAAAACTTTACTTCATTTCATGCAGATCAGGTCTCCTCATATTACATTGATTTGCACAGGTCTCCACTTTAAGCTCATTGGGGGATCCGTGGTAAAAATTTCTGTATTTACAAAGTCCTCTTCTACTCTGAGTTGTGTCATGGAGCCAATGCAGTTTTCCATACCTGTATGACAAAATCAAACAAAACCAAAAAACAAACAATTAATAGAAGAAACTTCTACTTCAATTACTTTGAAAAATAGATGAATCAACTTTAAACAATCTTAGCTGTTCTATAACATTGATACTTCTTTTTATATTCATGTTCAACTTTTGTTTTCACTATTAACATTAAAAGGGCTATTTCTTCGTCAAATATAAAATTCATCACATACTCCTTTCTAAGATTTCTTTTTTCTTAACACTATGCATACAAGCATATATATATATACACATATATATATATATATATATATATATATATATATATATATATATATATATTTATATATTATATATATATATAAAGATATTATATATATATATATATATATATATAATATATATATATATAATATATATATAATGTGATATATAGAGAGTTCAAAGCAAAGGAATGACGCAGGAGACTATGCTTCAGACTAAGGAGACTATGCTTCAGACTAAACTGAAGCATAGTCTCCTGCGTTATTCCTTTGCTTTGAACTCTCTATATAATCACATTACTGCTTTCTAGCAAAACAAAGCAAAAGCGTATAGTACGAGCATCCTCATTATCTCACTATATATATATATATATATTTATAATGCAGTAATTAAAGTTCTTTTAGTCTTAGTGAATTTCGATAATAGGTTGTAACATTAGATTACTCAATGCAACTGGCCCTGTTTGCAACCAATTATTGTTTTGTTATGAGGCTTTTAATGATTTATTTTTTTTTTTTGCACTTACTTTCCAGAGAAAAAAAAAAGTTAATTTCCACATCCAATTTACATGCTGTGTTCCTTTCATTTAAAGTGCTAAGCAATGTGAATGGTGTTATACCCTCCATTCAATACGATAAATTAGATAACAGATAAACCCCATTTTATTTTGTATGTTTTATTTATTTATTAATTTTTATTATGGAAGGTGGTGGTTTTATTGGCTTCTGTTTAGATTTTTTTTTTTTTTTTAATTCTTACCATCTTGACCCTTCTTGCCACTAAATTTCTGCTTCTTGTCTATGCACATGTCGTCCAGTGTGTAACTGAGTTCATTTTATCCTCTCTGCTTAACTCTGACCTGCTGTCCTTCGATACCTGGTTTGGTGGCTACAATTCATGGTTGTGGTGCCTTGAATTCCTCAACAGCTGTCTGAGCCTAAGTATAGGAGCAGAGGTCAACAACTTAAGTTTCAATTCTTGTATACATGGTCATGTGTTATGAACTCACCACCCAAATAGAGTGGTGCTGTTAACGCTTTTTGCCATTTTTCTGCATTAATTTGTCAATATTTTTCAAAGTAAGAAAGTTTATGTAACAAATTTGATCTCATTTTGAAGCTTTGTTACTGTGCTAGCTGCCTGTGAAGTTTCATTATTCTAGGTAGTATCCTTTCGGAGTAACAATGGTTTAAGTGTGGGACAGTAGGGGTGGTGCCAGAAGCGGCGCCGCCTGTACAAAGTCAATGGGAAATTTTACATTTTGGGGTAAACTTGAATTTCTTTGCCAAATTTTGCCTTATAACTGTACTTTTGGTACCAAACTAAAGTTTATAAACTGCTTTATACCATGAAATCACTGAACAATAGTTTTGATGTTACAAAAGTGCCCAAGAAGACTCAACGATTGTTATTTGACATTAAAAAAAAAGTGATGCCTCCTGTACAAAGTAATTAGGAATTAGAGATATTGTACTACTGTGGGGAAAACTGCAATAGCTCTGCTAAATTTTTGCCTATAATTGTAGATTTAGCACCAAATTGAAGCTTATAAACTGCTTTATACCATCACATCACTTAAACAATATGTTTAATGTTGCAACAGTACTTGGCAGGACCCACCCCCTCATGAATTTGAAAAACGCTATTTTTTCAGGGCAAAATTTCTGATCATTGTTTCTCATTCTAAAATTGTAAACCATAATAAATTATACCTTCTTTGAAAGGTCTGAATATTCTCTACCAGAATATAATAATATTATTAATATTTGGGCGATTATAGATGACTTGACAATAAAAACAATGAACATTTTAAAAAAATCTAAATTTCCTGAAATTTTTCCAAATAACTTTTTTCTCTTGCACCTGGTGTAATTTCACATTTCAATTCAATTCAATTCAATTTTTTTTATTTCGTCCATAACATAGTGCAATATAAAATGGAAATTTGACATGGGATTTTCATATATGATACAGCTAAATAACAACATCAAAAGGTTTTTAAAATTGGTACATTAATAACTTAATGAATACATACATAGATACAAGTCAACATAGAAATATCAGGCGAAAAAAAAAAACGACAGGAAAGAAAGAGAGAAAGTAAATAAGAGTAGATGCGAAAAGCAGGAAAAATAAATTGGCATATCTACTACAGCGACAGTGAAAAACGAAGAGAGAAGTATTAAAAACGCATGAAGGTGAGGATTCTAGAGTCCCGTAGACGCGAACGCGAGCGAGGCCCCCGATCCAGAGAGTGGAAGCCTTTCACAAGTAGCAATGACAGCGATGGCGGCCCCCCGAAGCGAGACGCCCACAGCTCTCCCCGCCCCCAGCTCCAGCCGACAGGCCGAGAGCACCAAGCCGTGATAAATATCTCAAATCGGCCAGTGAGCCCCAGCCACTGTGAAAAACCAAGATGCTTAACAATTTCAGACCAGGTAGCATGATTTATAATTAAGAGATTCTATAAAAAGTATACACTATTAAATAATCAGTGTTAAATTCATATGACTGTGAAAGTATGGTATAGCGAATATACAATTATGTTAAGGCGCTCCAGTAAGACATCATTCACAGTTTTATTATGTTGTAAAGTATTTAACAAATATTAATGACAGCAGTTCCCATTTTCATCAGGGCAAGATCTTGTTTATGTACAGATTAATACCCATAATAATATTTGTAAGTAATCAGGCGTTAACATATCTGATCGTGTAAGAGGGGGGAAAAACGCACATTATAATAATTAATTTCATTGCACTATCAAAAGGCTGGACAGATGAGCTAGAATACAGTCAAGTAGTGTGTATCATCTTTAAATATTTAAGTTCATACAAATGTCAGTGATCAGTAAATAAATTAAATTCATACGACTGTGAAAGTATTATGATGCAAATTATATGGAGTATACAATTGTGTTGAGTCACTCTATACAGCATTTACAGTACTATAATGGGTATTGTACAATTTGCAGTAACAATAGTTCCTATTTCACTGCTTTTACCTGCTTGATTCAACATCCTTTGGATGTTTGTTTTGTCGCTTTTTCTAAGACTACAGAACCATGCTAGGCAGCCATAGATGATGGCGCTTTCTAAGACAGCGGAATAGAAGAGTTTGAGCACAGATTTTTGGACTCTAAACGATTGGAGTTTCCTAAGAAAGTGGAGCCTCATGTGGCCCTTAGCTAAAACAGCTTTACTCTGTTCTTCCCAGTTTATTCTGTTATCTATGATAATGCCGAGGTATTTGTACTTAGGAACAATCTCTATATGTGAGTTATGAATGTTAACCGGTCTAGTGCCAGCATCCTGTCGTTTCCTATAATCAAATATCATTTCCTTAGTTTTTGTTTCGTTTAGTTTAAGATGACTAGAATCACACCATAGGACAAAATTATCCATAGTGGTTCTATAGTCAGTTTCGTCATTGTTCGTGATTAGTCCTACTACAACAGTATCATCAGCGTATTTTATAATACTTGTACTTGTGTTTTCACGATCCGCTTGGCAGTCATTGGTGTACAGAATGAACAGGATCGGGGAGAGCACACATCCCTGAGGAGACCCGGTGCTCGTTGACAACGGACGTGACAGTACACCAGCGACCGTGACCTGCTGAATTCTGTCACTGAGGAAATCCTCTATCTAGCGTATAAGAGTGTGATCAACTCGCATATGTTGAAGCTTCTCAGTTAGCTTCGCTGTAACCATGGTATTGAATGCAGATGAGAAATCAACAAACGTAGCCCGGGCATACGTGTTTGGCTTATCTGTGTGGCGAAGAATAGAGTGCACGAGGGACAACATTGCGTCATCAACAATGCAGATTTAGATTCCTTGAGGAATTTCCTTTCAGAAAATGTATAGTTTTGATATAGTAGGGTGTATACTTTTCGAGATACAGGTCCTTGAAGTGAAAAAAGTGCCGTTCGTAGTCAAAATGGCATGTAACGCAAAAGGCGGCGAACTTATAACACACGGCCACATACGAGGTATAAAGTGATATTATTACAAATTTTCCAAGCATAAAGACCTTATTCCATGCATGGAGAACTTCCTCACTGACGCATAAAGACCTTATGGTAATTATGTGTTTAGTGTGTACTATTATTATTTGTGAACTATAACCCTTCGTGACCATCGATGACGGGACTAACAAACCATGAATGACTAGAAACCTTTGCTCTGTGTAGACGCAGACGGTTCATTCTGCAATTTAATGTAAACGATAAAACAATTGTTTAGTTACACATGTCTATCTAGTTTATCACAAGTCATGCATGAGTATGATTGTTTTGTTGCAGATACATAATAAATAATACTAAGTAAAATATTATATCAATCCCTGTGTACTTGTGCCTTCATTACAGTAAATATAATTGTTTACAGTAAAATACCTTCAGTTGCCAATATTTTGTTCTACAGTGGAAACTCTGTACAAAGAAATCTGAGAATGACAACATTTGACACACAAAAGGCAACATTCTAGCCTCAGCTCCCTATAAATGCAATTCACTGTTGTTTAACCATTAAACAACAAAACCTCTTCCAAAAGGCACCCTAAATCCCCAGCATCTCATCATACCGAGCCTCCACTGTATAACATTAAGATTCATTTCAATCCCAAAATAACATATCAGATCTGTCATCCTTTGCCCTTAATCTCATGTAAAGTAACTAAAGTGCATTAATTATTTACCATGCTTCACAGCCTCCATAATTATAAACAAACAACTACATTATCGAGCTTGAATGGATAAATATCCCATTTCATACATTAACTGTATAGACTAGTGAACTGAACGAAGCCTGAATGGACACGCCCCCGACACACCCCCAGTACGCCTACGTAGCGAACGCCACATACACAAGGCATACAGTACATGCATGTACAAGGGAGACACGGAGCATGTGCATTCCAATCTTTCAACAACACTTGTCAATACACAAAATTTGCACCCTTATTTATCTCTTTTACATTTCATAATATTTACCCAGAATGGTTCATAAATGTAAATAAACTATTTATCTTAAAGATTGTATGCTTGTTTACTCACATCATTGGGCTTGTAACGAAGATTTAAACGAATATCGATGTCATATCGGGCGACGGAAAACGTTCCAAACAGCGGAAAGTTAGCTTCACAATTTCGAGCGCCCTCAAACAGTCGAACTCAAAAATTGACTTCTAAACTTTCGTCTACGACATCGAATCGACATTTCGTACCCGACATTATTATTTTCACCAAGGTTCTCACATTTTCTTTCCAGAGCAGAAAATTGTAAATTTTTGCTATTTTACTTGCTGTGTCCCTAGGGTTATTTAATTTAAAGGGCTGAGCCTTATGCAGCAGGGGCCGCGGAGCATATTTAAAAGTAGAGGGGCCGAGTCTAAAGTGGAAAAAGGGAGGCTGAACAGGCTAAAAATCACAAATCTGCAGAGGTATGGTCATTTTGGCGTTTTTGTACACGATTGCTGAAAATAGGGGGGGGAGGGAGGGTGAAACCCCTCTACATCCCCCCCCCCCAGTGAACATGTACAAAAACACTAAGGCCCCATTTATAAATTACCATCTTGACCCACCTCCTCATTAAACTTCAACTTCTTGCATAATTATTAAAGCTTGAACTTGATTTTGTCCATTTTACATACTCGTGTGTATATCAAAATTATATAAAATTATGGCCTTCCTTTTATAAATCAGTTAAAAGCCCCTCCCGTTTCATGCTTGCATAAAGCTACCTTGTTTTAGGTCATTAGTATTGATTTTGTTTTTTAGCTCGCGCCTCACGCTCACATAATCAAGCTTGTACTCGAATTCACCCCTTTTACATGCTTGGTATGTTGACATTACATCATGATGGTCCCCCTTTTCAGAAATCAGTGACCCCTCTCCCCACAAATTTCGCACTTGCATATAAGGGTACCCTGTTTCAGGTCACTATTATATTCTTTAGATCGCACTTTGGATATTAACAGTTTAACCCTTGCTAAAATATGAGTTAAACTAGTTTTGTTTCATTCAATTTATTGTTATTTATTTATTTATTTTGTAAATTACCATTATGACCCATCTCCTCATTAAACTAGTCCAGTGTCTATCTCATCCTGTCATCCTAACTCTGACTCCGTCGCTGTCTTCTATCTGGTTTTGTGGATTCCAAGTTCGATTCATAATTGTGTTGTCTTGATTATCTCAATGGCTGCCTGCCTGAGCCTGGCCCTAAGGAAAAATGGAGAACAACTGAACATCATTAACTACAAAGTGAATTTCAACTGCCTTACATGTAATCATCACAACTTTAAATTTGTGTGGGCATGTATAAACCAATGAGTTCCTTGTCAAAAATAGATTAGGTGGCCTTGTCTTGTGGGTAACGATTGTTAAACGTAGTCTAACATACACTATAATTCAGCAAACACTATATCCAGCAAGGCTAGTTTTGTCTGTAGTATGACCACATACAGCAGTACTGCCGCAGGCTGCGAGTTGACTAGCATGAAAACATGAGGTGCCTTCGATCTTCCAGGCTAGTTTCAAAATTATGGAATAACGGATTTATTTATTATGTAATGTACTTACAATAGTAGACTATCCTCGTTCTTCATGATGATCATAAAGCAAAAAATTGCATCAGATTTGCTGTTCCCGTGTAGTTAAATGATTCACATTTGCGGTGTTTCGTTTGCAACACGCATACGAAACATCGCCAGCAGCTATTTGTTCTAGATCTAGATCCACACGCAAGTATTGTCACATAGATCGGACGAGACACGTTGAAATTTTTACTCCACAAATATGCACGACGCTCGAATTAATGTGCGACACATCGAATTATCTACAAGTTCGTTCGTACAGAGCTAGAGGACAATGCATTTTGATTGTTAGGCGCTCTGATTAGCTATCACGTGAAGCACCGCCTCCGCGTTGTGATGACTGAAGTGCGTTGACCGTAACTGAACAACGCGATTCAGCTGTTCCCAAAAGACCGTTTTTATCGTGCGCGCTGTCAATCATAACCAAAGTGGACCCATTTCGCAAGAAAAACTGCAAGATTCGACTTCACAAAACGTGCGGCGGAAAGCCACTCTTTCAATATTTTTTAGAATAAAGAAGAGAAATATAAATAAGAACTTCAACGAATCCACTGTCGGACTCCGCCCGACAGTTGAAAACGTATGAAAAAATGAGGACTTACCAAAAAATAAATGACAAGTCTAAATTTTATCGTGACTATTGTTCATTGAAAGGCACAATGGTCGTGTATTTCATATGCTATCGGGATCATTCGAGCGTCGTGCATATTTGTGATGATGCAAAAATTTCTACGTGTGCGAGACTCTGAATGGAATACAAGATTTCTGAATGGCATTGGTGGCGATCCCGGGGGGGGGGATGGGGGGACGTGTCTCCCCCCCCCCATCGATTTTTAAAGCTTAACATATTTTAATGTAGGGAATCTAGTGATTAGCTTGTGAAGCTAATAAAGAGGTAAAATGTATGTCAGATACAATGCGGAATGTTATTATAAGGCAAAATTTTGGGCTCGCGCTTCGCGCTCGCAAACATTTTCATTAGTTTCTGCATAAGGTGCGAAGTATGCGAATTGTGAGTGTAGATCTAGAATCTACTATTTTTCACTTTTGAGTGTTTCGCCCCCCCCCCCCCCAGTCGTGACATGAAATCGCCGCGCTTGCTGAATGGAATACAAGTGCACGCAATTTTTAGGAAAATCTGATTTCCGAAGGGTCTGTTTAGGTATAGCATCACATAAATTATATTTTTGCTATATTTCACTCATTCGTACTTAGTAGGCCTATCGTTATATCTAGAAATCTAGGCCCTAGTTGTTTAACCATTCCAAATCGAACTTTCAAAAGTTTAATTGAGGCCCATTTATTGAGGGGTTTGTCTAAGACTCAGGACATGATACAGCACAGCACAGGCATGACAGGAGGGAGGCACTACACAGGCCTGTACAGGGTGACCCAGAAAAAAGGAAACCCAACTTTGATCATCAATAATTTCAAAAATATTACCATGGTGATTATAAAACTTATATCATTGGAAAGTGCAACTCATTACCATTTTAATGATACCTTGCTCAGCTCACCAATGTCACGCATCACTGAACCCCATTGTTTTGAAAATGTCTTGCAAAATTGTGAGTGGTTCACTTTCACGCTCATTGAGATGGGTTGTTGCAATGTGCCTAAAAAGGGAACCCAACTTTCATCATCAATCATTTAAAAAACATGACAGTGGTAATTATGACGTTTATATCACCGGAAAGTGCCACTCATTATCATTTTATTGATATCTCTTTCAGCTCGCCAATGTCACGCATCACTGAACCCCGTTGTTCTGAAAATATCTTGAAAAATTGTGATTGATGCACTGTCATGCTTCTTACATTCTCCACGGAGAACTAAAGGTTCTCTGGGTTGTTGTGAGCAGTAACATGATGAAATTACCTGGATGGTAAGATTAACGGACTAAATAAGAAGACATTTCCAACTCATTTATCAAACCCATTTATTAAAGTCACCGGAATGCTCTACTTAGATTGTTTAGGAACCTTAAAAGCAACTCATCTCAAGGAGCATGAAAGAGAACATATCCCAATTTTGTGAGACAATTTTCAAAACAATGGGGTTCAGTGATGCATGATATTGGTGAGCTGAGAGAGGTATCATTAGAATGGTAATGAGTTATATTTTCCAGTGATATAAACTTCTTAATCACCACTGAAATATGTTTGAAATTATTGATGATCAAAGTTGGGTTTCCTTTCCAGGCACATTCACACAAACCATCTCGAGGTGCATGAAAGTGAACCACGCACAATTTTACAAGACTTTTTCAGAACAATGGGGTTCAGCGAAGCATGATATTGGTGAGGTGAGAGAGATATCATTAGAATGGTAATGAGTTGCACTTTACAGTGATATAAATTTCATAATCCCCATTGGAATATTTTTGAAATCATTGTTGATCAAAGTTGGGTTTCCTTTTTTCTGGGTCACCCTGTATAATAGTGCAATTAATGTTATTGTTTAACGCAATCCAGTCATATATTAGTAGATCCATGGATATATCCATGGTAGATCTAAACAGTTGATCCTTGGAAAGTAGACCGTAGTTTATTATGACCATAAATAATAATAATAACAGGGAGATGCACTAGTGGGACTAGATTCTAGTAATACACGGTCATGGTCAAGACAAGAGCTGAATCATACACAAATACCAAGCAACAGTAAGTTTATTGATTATTTCCGCTGATAAATTTGATAAGATTATACTGCAATATCGAAAGTATCCTTACCTGAAGCGAGGTTACTAAGCTGAGCCTTCGGGTAGCAATCTCAGTCTGTAAAATATTCAATTATTATCTAAGGAAGTTTTCTCCGATTGACAAAGTTTGTCGCAAGCGATGAATGTCACCATTTTTTAAGTAGCCTTTATTCAGTCACCAAAAAATATCGTAGCCTGCGATTCCGTCACTGGAAAAAAGGTGGCCGTCGGAAAAACCGGAGTTCATGGACGTTTTCTGCGGAAAGAAGACGGAGTTTTAGTCCGGCGGACGGAAATACCGGAACGATATCAGGTTTTTTTGTCTGCTTTTGCATTTCCAGGCGTTTTCACCGCCCGGACATAAAAACCTGCTACACCGGAACCATTCCAGTGCGCTTCCAGAGACACCTATCTTGGTTTCTAGACGACTTAAGAGAGTGGCTTGATCGACGGTGTCGAATGCAGAACTTAGGTCTAACAACACAAATAGGGTTACTTGTTAAGAGTTCATGTTCAGGAGGATATCGTTATGTATCTTCAACAAAGCCGTCTCGGTGCTGTGATGCTTTCTATACGCGGACTCAGCAAGGGGAAACAGTGAATGGGCTCCCATGTGGCGATGAAGTTGGTCGCAAACGGCATTCTCTACCAGTTTGGATAAGAAGCTGAAGTTGCTAACTGGGCGGCAGTTCTTGAGCTCACACTCTTTTTTCCTTTCTCTAACAGTGGTGTCATAAGAGAATATACAGTTCAAACATTAGCAATTAAATTGCGGCAATTTTGAATCTATGAAAAGTAGACATTGTTTCACAGCTTTGATTTTCCTTTACTTCCGATATGTTATTTTGATCACTATTATATTGTAATACTGAAAATTTCGTTTCTGTTGCAAGTTGTTTAGTGTCATTTCCTATTTTTACTGGACTATTTGTGAATTGGCTCTTTATAACAGGGGCCAATTTAGCCCCGTTACCTCAACTTTTCGCTTGATAATATTATATATGCACATATCATAACCCAGGACTGAGAAGGCGTCGTCCGGAAATGTCATTTTTTATATCTTTGAAATCTCACACATATTTTAAGACCCTGTTTGGAAAAGTCGGTAGTACTGTAGCTCCCAAAAATCGAATTATTATCGTGATTAAAAAATGATAATGTTATGCATACATGGGTAATATAAACCCAACACAAAAAGTAATTTCCTCCTATTTTGACATAGCAAAAAAAAATTTAACCAGGATAAATTGAAAAAATATGATTATGTGTCCTTGTAATGTTGTAGGTAAAGGGTCTTGGTCTTGTACATTGTACCTTTACTCTATACATGATAGAAAGTTAAAGTGAATATTCAATTGATTAACCTTAAAATATATAATAACTTTTAAAAATAATACCCCAAAAAATATTTTTTATAGAAGTATTTTGCCTTTTCCCGCTTCCTCTTCCGTCTATTTCATGAATGTAAAAATCATGAAAATATTTTACCGCGTTGTATCTACTTGTCTTGTTAAACTATTTGTGTTGTCTTTTTTACGATAGATTTTTGCTACATGGGCCTTTAGTTTCATGTTCGTGTTTATAGATGGAGCGTGTGTTGGAGTAACTGGTAAGTAGCCATTTATCATATGGGTCAAACTTTCTTTACCTTGAAGATTCGTATGCCCAGGGTTACGAGAAATGCTAAATCACTTTCGCACCCGAAATTAGTGTACGATTTTAAAGGTTTAAACAAAATTATCCAACAGCGCGAAAACTATATCTAAAAAACGTAATTTTCTATTGATCCTCTGTATTCATTGAAAGAAATGAAGATCATTCAAAAATGGATTTGTTTTGTTTAAATAGAGAGCCATACCCGCATTAAATATGTTGATTTGGACTTTAGTGCCTGAATTGATAGGATATATGACAATGCAAGCAACTTACCCTTAAAAAAAAGTAATGATAATAATAAATAAATGAAAAAAATAAAAAAAATAATATACTCAAGACAATATTCCGCGGCCACATACATTTCGACGCACCTCTTGTAACTCGGTATTGTCGGGAATCTCGGACACGTCTCATCAAGTTAGAAACCACCTTTATTAGTAACATGGTATGCCCTTAGGCCAACATATGATTATTACTTGAAGACAGATTTGATATCAATACGTAGAATGCCCAAAATAAATGATTAATCTGGAAGAAAAACGTAATATACTTCTGATTAGTATAATAACCAGGTAGTTTTTATTGATGAATTCACAATAGAACGTTATAAAGTAGAGCCTAACTCTACGACTGAATATCTAACGGCCTGGTACAACTCTGATGGCACGAGTGATGAAAAGGACATCGAAAACATCACATCAGTACGCGAGGTAAGAGGATATTTCGTCCCAATTATAACTGGTAAATATCAAGGGCCCAACGAAAGAGGGGGGGGGGGTCTTTATGGTTGAATGGTTTATGTTTTAACATAAATGTTAATGTTGTGGGATATTGTTTTGCGTAATGGAATCTAATTGATAAAAATAAAATAAATCTTTATTTAGAGGTGATACCAATTTTTCCTCCACCCAGTTCTCCCCGCTCTCCCATTTGTATATATAAATGATATAATTGAGTCACGAGTCATTAAAATTGTCAGAAATTTTTGGTGACGTTGAATATCATGAATACAATAACAACGCTTTATTACTTTATAATATATTGTTGATACAAAGCGAGCAAATATCAATGGTAACTTGTACACTATATGCTCAAAAACATAATAAAAAAAAAACAACGGGCTTTTGAGGAAAATAAGACAAACATGACCAAACGAAAATGAGAAAGTCATGGACTCTGGTGTGTAAAATTTAATAAAGAATGTCAGCGTCGTTACGGAAAATAGACTTAAATAATGAATATGATAGTAATTAAAGCAGATGTTGTAACTATGCACATTTGAT
>CALNVZ010002877.1:0-27743 GCA_940671915.1 Paracentrotus lividus
TGAATTTCCTTTTATGAAAGATTGTATCGATCTTCTCTTTCTTTTGCTATATATGTGATAGATTACATAATTAGGCCTTTGTTAAGAACACAGAGAATAATTTGGTTTAATATGCATTATATAAAATTACTTTATATTATTATTAAGAATATACCGGATTGCAGGGTGAGGGGCGGAGGTATGGTTTATGCGCCCCGTAGTAATGTTGCAAAGATAACGATATTAAAAATATATAAGATATATGAAACCAGAGGCTAGGAGTGTAGAATAATTAAATTGCGTCAAATGAAGTCTTGTTAATGAAAAACTATGGAATTACACGAATCTCATTTCAAATTATGCAAAAGGATAAACGACAAAGAACATGATAATGAGACACAGTAAGAGATTTCTTGATCTGGTTTCTTCATTGTGGAATTAGGATGTTTATGGCGGACATTTGGGCTTATTCGCAGTGGTCGAATTGGCATATGATCCGGTCACTTGAATAAGGCTGTTTTGGTGGATGGTTGGGTTTGATTTCATTCAAATGAACGCAGATAGATAACGGATAAGGGATAATACAAAATAAGAGATTACTTGGCATGGTTTCTTTATAGTTGAATTGGGGCTGTTATGGCAGAACATTGGGCTTGTTGTAGTCAGTCGAATTAGAATATACTCCGGTTACTTGAATATTGATGTTTTGGTTGGTTGGTTGGGCTTGTTGTGTGTTGTTGGTTGGGCTTGTTCGATTCATTAGATAAGCTTGTTTTGGCTGGTGTTGTTGGGCCTGTTGTTGGTTGGTTGTTGCCTTGTTGTGGTTGTTGGCTGTCTGGTTGGTTGGTTGGGCTTGTTCTGGTTGGTTGGGCTGGGCTTGTTTTTGGTTGGTTGGATAGGTTTCTTTATGATATCGGTCATAATTTGAACAAAAGGGGAGGGACTGTAGACTTAGGTTCAAGTAAGCATTGGGTAGGGGAACCCAAGTTCTGAGTCTCCTGCTTGGAACTCCGGTTGGATGTCTTCTCCCGGCAGGTCACAATGACAGTTCCCCTCCCAGAATTCACGTTCAGGTCTTAAACTTCTCCCCTCCTATATTTAGGACACATTCTATTGAACAATGATTAATGGAAAAAGTTATGTTTAAATGTTCAAAAGATGGAAATTGAAACAAAACTTGAATTGAATGATAAACATGATAAATTATAGGGAATCCGCATTCCAGGAAACACCTGTCCTGGAATTCCGGTCGGATATCTTCCTTCCGGGAGGTCACGTGACCCGCATTCCCCTTGTCATTGGGCCTCCTTCAAGGAGGCCACTTTTGCTTGATTTTGACTTGATAAATATTGTTGACAAACTGATTAACAAGTACATTTGTAAATGATGTTTGATCTGGGAATATCCCCCAGTAGCAATAAAAGTTGAGAAACGGCAATCATGTCTGAACTGTATTCATTCTCGCAAATGTTATTATGATATAATAAATACGCTACAAAAAGGCTGTTGGTAATATACTTTAAACGTTTCTAAGAAACGTTATGAAAATATTTTACAAAAGATGTTTGTTTGAGAATATTTATAAAACATATTTTAATCACTTTTACACAACCTTGATGCCTTTCTCAAAATGTTTAAAATGATATGTTTAAAACATTCTTCTACATCAAAGCTATAACGTTTAAAAGATGTTTAAAATGTTTCTTTGTTTTTCTGAAAATGTTATTATGAATTAATAAAGCGTTACAAAAAGCTGTTGAAATACATTTTAGAGAACGTTTCGAAGGAACGTTATAAAAATATTTACAAAGATGTTTGTTGAAGAATATTTTAAAAACGTATTTTAATGACTTATGCGCAACGTTTGATGTTGTGCTTAAAATGTTTTTTACAATATATTTAAAACATTTGTTTTAATAGTAAAGTGTATAACATTTAATAATGTTTTTAAAATGTTTTTGTGTTTTCTTCAAAATATTTTTTTGATATCATTTAAACATTCCGAAGGAATATAAAAAATTATTTATTACATTTTGAAGACATGTTTTTATAATGTTATTTAGATTAGACGACAAAAACATTGTGTGCTAAACATTGTAAAAATGTTTTTGCAATGTTAAACATAAGGAAACCAACGTTTTATTAGACGTTTTGCTAATGTTATTGCAAAATGTATTTTGGAAAACATTTCTGAGACCTTTTGAAAATGTTATGATAACGTTATGTGTTAGCTGGGATATACCATACTGAATTGGTATCTGCGAGCGCGAAGCGCGAGCCGAAAATTTTGAGCTAAAAATTGAAGTTATTTGTGCATTATGGTTTAGTATCAGCGCGAAGCGCGAGCCGACAATTTGGGCTTTTTAAAAGATATATAGAATAAACAAAGGCGCCTTTGCTAGTATAAAAAATTGAAGATAATAGTGTATGATCATGATTATAGACCCTATTTAATATCCGCGAGCGCCAAGCGCAAGCTGAAAATTTTGCGTTATTGTGCATACCCTACTGAATTGGTATCTGCGAGCGCGAAGAGAGTACTTGACTTTTCATGGTCAAAGGTCAAACCGCAATTTGTGATTTTTGTCATTTTGTGTACAAAACCAATGGCAAAGTCAGGTTTCCTATTTTACTCTATAAATCACAGGTAAATCATCTTTAGACTGGTTCTAGTATTCATTCAGAATTAAAATTGATCCAGATAATGATTTGAAGTATGAGAAGGTCTACAACTATAATAAGTCTTATGTATTTCATTGTTTTATGAATTTCTTATGTATTCTATTGTTTTTATTCTTACATGTATATAATTATGTTTTCCATTATTTTAGGAATTTCAATAATTCAGGCCTTCATTTAGATTAAGTTTTATTCTCAATGAACAATAAAAGCAGTCAAAAGAATGATTTAACGGTGATTTATAGAATAAAATAGGAAACCTGACTTTGCCATTGGTTATGTGCACAAAATGACACAAATCTCAAATTGCGGCTAAGACCTTTGACCACGAAAAGTCAAGTAACTCTTTCGTGGAATGTCCGATTTCAATGAACTTGGTGGTAAAAGATCCGTAAGAATGTAAAGAAAAGAGACATGAAATGACATTACTGAAAACGCAGTGGTTTTGATTGAGCAACAAAATTTGTCTAGGGGTGCCCTCAGAGACCCTAACGGTAATTAAAGGGTTAAAACTATAATTCCCCCCTTTTCAGTACTTTCTGCTTGCAATTTGGACACTGTCATTGGATTTATCAGGCTGAAATACATGAATAGACACCGAAATCATCTTTATAGCCCTTTTAATAAAAGAATTACAGCTTTTTCAAATTTTGAAAAGCGATGACTCAGCATTTTTTGGCCACGCCCCCTCAAAATCGTTTTTTGGCCTGCACTGTCTCAATTTTTATCCGATTTTCTTAAAATTGGTGGCATATCGATCAGGACAATGAGCTGCTTACAATAAGATAGCACAAACTTGATTCTGAAACATGACCCATTTATAGCCAACATCTAGTAGAAGTATGAAACTTAACAGGCTTATTTATTCTAATATACCTCAAATACATTCTAAGTTTCAACAAATTTGGTCAAATGGGGAGGGTGGATTCCCCCCCATCCTTGGTTAGATGACCAAAATATCCATGCCCATTGAAGGTTAAAACTATTTTTTGGACACTCCTTGTAAATGTTAATTTTTTTTAAAGGAAATTTCATGAGCAGTTCAAATATGTTGAAATATAAGGGCCATTGGAACAATGGACTTAAATAGGGGCACTGAATTAAAAATTTGGGGGCCCTTCAAAAATAATTTTAAAATCTACACATAAGATGTAACTTCTTCACCCTGTGTTGTTATGAATGCCATTTTTGACATCGTCAGAAAATTTCCTTTCAGAATATATAATCTTTTGCAGGGAGAGGCTTAAAATGTTTACAGCCATTCCATTGTGACTCGCGTGACATTTACACAAAATTTCAACTTGTTAAGGCTAATTAGTACTTAAAGGAGAATTGTCCCTTTGTAGATAGTTGGCTTACTGTGGATCCCGGCTGTGGATGCAGAAAAATCAAATAAGCACATTAGTGAAGATTTGGTGAAAATCGGATATATGATAAGAAAGTTACGAGTATTTGAATATTGAGATCTCTAATGACATAGTAAATCTCCCATTGGCAACGAGGTCACCATTTCTGATGTCATAAAGGGAGAACTCCCCATATGGTATGCACAAAAATGCTCAAAATGTCTCTTTATTTTCATTCTAATGATAGAACAGCTTTTCTTTTCATGATATATTATGACTCTCCTACATTTACAAGTCATATCCCATTAAAAGTTTCTTTATTCTCTGTTTAGAATCAAGAAAAAAGAGGGAAAGATCTCCCTGCATTACGTTACACATCATGGTCACGTTGCCAATTGGCGGATCTCCATATCATAAGTGATCTCAAAATCTAAAAAATTCATATCTCTCTCATTCATTTCCTGATTTTTCTAAAACTTTCCCAATATGTCAAATTCAGAATGAGTGGGACATTTAGCTGAAATTTTAAATGTGGCACTGTGCCTTTGAAAATGCAAAGTAGGATCTGAAATAAACACAAAGGCTTCTTTACAATACAAACAATTATTTAAGTTCAAACATTATGTGATCCAGTTTTCTTATGCTGAATTATTGAGCAAACAGGAATTTGCTCGTATGGTACTATGGTGCTTTAAATGCCTCTTATTCTTCTAACTAATCTCTTTTGTAAGATTTTTTTTTTTTTGCTTAAAGTAATTTTCATGGACTAATATTCTAACATGGCATATAAATACAGGTAATTTGGATTTAGTTATTTACTTGAAATGTTGAATTTAAGGCACTGGTCGTGTCACTCACATTTTGGATGTCGTGTCACTCACGACACATAAAGATGGACCATTTTCCACAGAGAGGGAATGATTGATAAACATATTGGCCCGAATTCAAAGCGGTGGGTTTAATTTAGCCTAGGTTAAATTTAACCCACGGGTTAACTAACCCTGGGTTAAATTTAACCCACTGATTTGATTCCACAGACAGTAGGATAAGTAAACCGTAGGGTAAATATTCCCGGGGGTGCGCTTTCAAAAAAGCATGGGTCATACGCGCAAATTTAATTAACCCACGCAACTGCACATGCTCCTCACGGTTGTTTATATAAACGCACATGACACAGGCGTACTACGTCATAATGCAAATGTCAGTAGCATTATGATGTAACAAAAAGATAATAAAAATGTCAGAGGCATTATGACGTAACAATGATATTGTTTTTAATTTATCTAACTGTTAATAAAGAATGATTTTTGGTTCATTGTAAAGGGAATCCGGATCCATTTGATATCATTACATTTGGATTGACAGGAGTCTCTTCTAGTCATAATCAAAATGAACTAATTTATCACTATTAAATCTTTGGCTTTTGCAATACTTTTCAGTCAAAAATAAAGGATTCAGGCATAGGCCGATATTTTGGTAATCATGGTAAAAAAAAAAAAAAAAAAAATTATATAATATATATATATATATATATATATATATATATATATATATATATATATATTTATAAACAACACAGAAGTGAAGATTAACATCATTATCATCATTATTTCCAACGAAGATTTATTTCATTTTGATTCTCAAACTTTCGGAAATCCTTTTCCTTTTTCAAGAGAGACAATATTGAACAATAACAAAGTAAAATTAAACATACATACAGAATTTGAAACCAAGGGAGCGAGTGGGTGTGAGCACACGCCCACGCGTGGCCAAGGACCTACGTCGCAATGATATTAGTGAGCTTTCGCTGGACTACGGGGAGCTTATCTAGAACGTTAGCATAAAAGAGGGCACTATTTTCAAAATGCCTGCAAATCCTCGTTTTCTATCTTCTTCAATAACTTTGAATAAAAGTTTCCAATGGTAACCGCACATGTTCCCTTTGGCTTGTGAGATATTGTAGAGTCTATTGTTGCAATACGAATTCAATCAAAAGGCTACTTTACTGGGGATACCTAGTTCTTTCTTTTTTTTTCATACCAAGGTTTTATTGTGTCAAATGCGTCTATGCGTATAACAGCTGACCTAAAACATTGCTGATATGAAAAGAAATAACCTACCGCCCTGCCATTGTGATTAGTCAACTCAAAGTATGCTTCTTTTATGTTTTATCAAAGGGGGAAATGCCTGTATACATTCCTATCAAAGCGCTCGCTTATTGGCTTATAACTGACTCTCCGCTGAGAACCTATACGTTCTACGGTTTGGGAGAACGTACATTTCCCCAAAATAGCGTTGTAGATTTTGACAACGGGGAGCTATCTCTTGTAGCTAGGGGAAACCCTCGTTTGTGCACACGAAAACTTGTAATTTAAACGCTTGCCAGCCGTTTCTAGCAAATACCAGTTTTACACACTCCTTTTCCTGTACTAACAGTATGCAGGAGTTTGGGGTTTGAGCTATTTTGAAAATAAAGCCTTTCATAATGCTAACGTTCTAGATTATCTCCTCCGTAGTCCAGCGAAAGCACCCTATTGAAAGCAGTAAAACTTATGACATCACAAAGATCGGCTTAATAAACATTAGCCACGCTGAAGAAGCATCTGTGCGCAATCATATAATTAAATTGAACAATCGTAATAATCATTTTTCTCGGCTACTTTGTACAAGATAAAGTCAGAAAAAAAAATCATACGTAACGTCTGAAGTAAAGCTACCACCTGTAATGAAATCTTGGATCAGCAACTGGATTTTCAGCCCAGTCTTTTTAGGGTTAACTTATCATATAAAACTTGTGATTCAAATGCAGAAACAGTACTAATTTGTATTTTGTGCCCTTCGGGGTAGCCTAGCTAAGCTGGGTAGTAATAATATGATGCGCCTTGAGCACTCAACAGAGTGGATACGTGCGCAATACAAATCATATTATTATTTAATTTTTTTCAGGTGCCAGAGCGCAACCTGAATGGAGATGAGGTGTATGTGTTCTCAGAAGTAGACATGACAAATAACAGAGGTAAGTTGCTGAACTCCCTAAAAAAATAAAAAAATAGAGAGGACATGAAACAGAACTTAGGAAGTAGGAGAAAGCTTCAGTGAGAGTAGTAAATTATGATTTTTTTTTTTCTCTGCTTCACTGAGAATTCTGATTAACTGCCTACATGTATTTGAAAAGGAGAAGAATTATTGAAGCATCAATTGATGTAAACTTCAAAGTTATCGAGTTGATTCACAGCATGTATATTGTGCCATTTTCTTGTTAACTCTTAGCCCACTTTTTTCTTGTGACATATTCAGCGGATCGGAATACCAAGTCCGACTCCGGTCACAGCAAATTGCAATAGGAACGCAGCGCATTTTAATCTGCTGTTTGTACACACAAACAATACCAATGAACGCATTGTATGGTGTTCGGTGCCTCATTTTATGACCTACTGTATTCACCGACATTGCTTTGAAAATCTAGTATTAAATTGAAAATCAAGAGATCATTGACAGGAAGTCTATCCGGGGTAATCCAGGTTGATTTTATGTGGAAGAGGGGGGACTATGTAAATGTATGGTAAAGAGTTAATAACTTTTCAAGGTGCAAAATTTAATTACCAATCATTTTTTAATAGGCATGTACAATGTAAAATAATTATGAAGTCACCTCAGTATTGAATAAAACTGATTATTACCCTTATAAGACATCTGAACCGGGCTATTGCAAATTCATACTGACCGCAGTTTTGATATGATAACGATATATGAAGCGATCATGGGGTATATTGGCCATATTGACCGGAATAAAAAAATCCCATTGAAAAAAACACGCATTGACGTAAGGCTGCCTTTTTACAATGTTGACCGGCTGGTCGGGGGTCCTACGCGTAATTTTAATGATGCGCGTTTACAAAGAGTAGTAAGACAATGGATACGCACAGAAGCATTATTGCGTCACAATGGTTCAACTCAGAATGCTGAAGAAAAAAAGAAAAGAAAAAAAAATCCCACGACAAATGCCCAGTTTAAATCAGTTTTTCGGTTTCTGGTAACGTTATATCCTGAGAAAGCAAACTTTTATGACTCGTTGAATGACACATTCTGCAAATTATACCGAGGCATGATGTTTCGAGGGGAATTGATTCCTTGATATTTTAATATTGATGAAGACAGTGGAACATTTTGGATTCAAACATACATGACTGTACTGTAGCAGTTGTACCAGACCAGCTAGGATATGTGGTAAGTAGACTACACTGTGTGTTTTCAATGTCCTATGTTGGAGATAGGTAGTTGAAGGATAATAATAAAAATATTGACTGTTTTTTTCGGGCAATATGGCATATAGTGCCCTTACTAGCACCATATTGCCCTCGTCTTCGACTCGGGGCAATATTATGCTAGTTCAGGCACTATATGCCATATTGCCCTCAAGGGCAGTCAATATTATTTAATTATTACCTGTATGAGGCATTTTGGAGACAAGATATAGCGCGTATTTTGTCTGCCTAATTGATCAGGGGGGCATTTCATCAAAGGACTTGTCGGACATTTTATCCGACAAATTTGCTCTAAGCCAATCAGACGCAAGCATTTCAGTAGCTTATAACAGTTTGTCGGATAAAACGTCCGACAAGTCCTTTCATGAAACGCCCACCCGGTCAACAAAAAATACGTCACAATGGACAAGTTGTACCACAACGGGCCGTAATATCCATACTCCTCTCCTCCGTGATTCCCTGTACAAAATTGCCGGTCCGTAATATCCATATTTTGTCTGGTCGGGGGTCCTACGCGTAATTGTAAGTAGATGATGCGCGTTAACAAAGAGTAAGACAATGGATATGCACAGAAGCATTATTGCGTCACAATGGTTCAACTCAGAATGCTGAAGATCAGAAACAAAGGAAAAAAATAAAAAATAAAAAATCCCACAACAAATGCCCAGTTTAAATCAAGTAAACTTATTTTATCATCTTTAAAATGGGGCTAATTGAGGTTAACAGGTAATAATAATAATACTGACTGGCTTTACCTTCGGGAGATACCTCCTATATTTCCCTCACAAGACCCATATTGCCCTCGTCTACGACTCGAGGCAATATGAGACTTGTTTGGGAAATATTTGCGGTATCTCCCTCAAGGCCAGTCAATATTATATAACTATTTTTTTTGGAAGTGTTTATTGATAAATAGTAAATTTTCATAATGCCTTGATAATACAATGAATAATAAATCATTTGTTTTAATGCTGTAATTTTATTTGCATTGTAGAAAAATGTTTTAAATTTGAATAAGTCAATTTTTTTTTTCATCCTCTTTGAAAATTAAGGTCTTTTGGAAGAATCACATAGCGGAAGCGAAGTGATGTTTTCTGAAGTTGACATGACGAACAGACATGACCGAGGTAAGTTGCTAGTATTGCTACTTTCACATAATACGATTATTCGAATTATCGAATAAATCCATTTGCGAGAGAATGCAGATCTCAAGAGAATGGGCACATTGATGGCAATATAAAGAGAGAGAGTGTTGTTAAATGATGTTTGATCGGAATGATCCCCAGTGAGCAATAAAAGTTTGATTGAGAAGCGGCAATTGCATTGGTCTGATACTGTATTGTCATTCTCATGCAAGTACTGTATTAGAATTCGAAAATTAAGCGAATAAACGCTATTTGCGGGAGGATGCAGGTCAGCCAGTAGGCTAGCCATATTGATGGCCAAATTCAATGCAGCACGGCATCTTTCCCGGGGCGGGAAAATGCGCCCAGCGAACAAGCTGTGTATTGGTCAGTCCTGCATGGTAAAGCGCCGTAATACAGCGTCCCTCGTGATGGCTAAGCAACACTCCGTGGGTTAACGGCCTACGGCCGGTTTATAGAGCAGGATTTCAGCGTTCGTACGCTTACGCGCCACGTATGCGCTTGATTGTAGAAGTTTAGCATTCATTCTCAACTTAGACTGGGGGATAACAAGACGCTTAATTGTTCCCTCCTCCACCCGTTATAGAAATGACTAATGGTTACTTCTAAGAATTTATTATCAGTTTATTACGCCTACAATCATAGTATAAAATATTTTATTATGCTTCAACTTCTTAATTTTGCTATTGTCCAGTTTATTAATAATTTGCTTTGTGAATTTCCTTTTATGAAAATTGTTATCGACTTCTCTTTCTTTGCTAATATGTGATACGATTACATAATTAGGCCTTTGTTAAGAACACAGAGGAATAAATTGGTTAATATGCATTATACCTAAAAATTACTTTATATTATATTAAGATATAACGCGGATTGCAGGGTGAGGGGCGGAGGTTATGGTTTATGCGCCCCTGAGTCATGTTGCAAAATGATAACGATATTAAAAATAATAAGATATATGAAACCAGACGGCTTAGGAGTTTAGAATAATTAAATTGTCAAATGAAGTCTTCGTTAATGAAAAAACTGATGGATATTACACGATTCATCATTTCAAATTATGCAAAAGGATATAAACGACAAAAGAACATGATACATGAACCAGTAAGAGATTTCTTGATACTGGTTCTTCATTTGTGGATGTAGGATGTTTCTATGGGGGACATTTGGGCTTATTCGCGTAGGTCGAATTGGCATATGATCTCGGTCACTTGAATAAGGCTTTTGGTTGGATTTGGATTGGGTTTGATTTCATTTCAATGAAGCGCAGATAGATAACGGATAAGGGATAATACAAAATAGAGATTACTTGCCATGGGTTTGCTTTTATAGGATGTGGGGTTACTGTTATGGCAGAAACATTTGGGCTTGTTGTAGTCAGTTCGAATTAGGAAATATACTCCGGTTACTTAATATTGATGTTTTGGTTTGGTTGGTTGGGCTTGTTTTGTGTTGTTGGTTGGGCTTGTTCGATTCATTAGATAAGCTTTTTTGGCTGCGTGTGGCCTGTTTGTTGGTTGGTTTGGCTTGCCTTGTTGGTGCGATTGGTTGCCTGCGCCTGTTCTGGTTGGCCGGCCTGTTTTCTGGTGGTTGGCTGGGCTTGTATTTGGTTGGTTAGGGGATAGGTTTCTTTATGATATCGCGTCATAATTTGAACAAAAGGGGAGGGACTGTAGACTTAGGTTCAAGTAAGCATTGGGTAGGGGAACCCAATTCTGAGTCTCCTGCTGGAATCCGGTCTGGATGTCTCTCCCGGGCAGGTCACACATGACCAGGTTCCCCTCACCAGGAATTCCAGTTCAGGTCTTAAACTCTCCCCCTCCTATAATTTAGGGAACACATTCTATTGAACAGATGTATTAATGGAAAAATG
Source organism: Paracentrotus lividus (assembly GCA_940671915.1). Classification (NCBI taxonomy): domain Eukaryota; kingdom Metazoa; phylum Echinodermata; class Echinoidea; order Camarodonta; family Echinidae; genus Paracentrotus; species Paracentrotus lividus. Next base: position 11,288 of record CALNVZ010002877.1, read on the forward strand.
TTATGTTAAATGTTCAAAGATGGAAATTTGAAACAAATTGAATTGAATGATAACATTGATAAATTAGTTAGTGGAATTCCGCATTCCAGGAAACCCTGTCCGTGGAATTCCGGTCGGGATAATCTTCTTCCCGTGAGGTCACGTGACCCGCATCCCGCCTTGTCATTGGGCCCTCCTTCTAACAGGAGGGCCACTTTTGCTGATTTGACTTGATAAATATTGTTGACAAACTGATTAACAAGTACATGTTGTAAATGATGTTTGATCTGGGGAAATCCTCCCGAGTAGCAATAAAAAGTGAGAAGCGGCAATCATGTCTGAACTGTATATCAGATTCTCGCCAAATGTTATTAATGATATAATAATATACGCTTACAATAAAAGGGCTGTTGTAATAATACTTATAAAACGTTTCTAAGAAAACGTTTATGAAAATATTTTACAAAAGATGTATGTTTGAGAATATTTATAAAACATATTTTAATCAACTTTTACACAACCTTTTTGATGCCTTTCTCCAAAAGTTTAAAATGATATGTTCTAAAACATTGCTTCTACATCAAGATACTATAACAGTTAAAGAGTGTTTAAAATGTTTCTTTGTGTTTTTCTGAAAATGTAATTATGTAAGTTATATAAAGCGTACAAAAAGGTCTGTTGAAATACATTTTAGAAACGTTTCGAAGGAACGTTATAAAAAATATTTTACAAAATGTTTGTTTGAAGAATATTTTTAAAAACGTATTTTGAATGACTTATGCGAAACTTGATGTTTGCTGCTTAAAATGTTTTAAATATATTAAAATCATTTGTTTTATAATAGTAAAGTTATAACTTTAATAAAATGTTTTTAAAATGTTTTGTGTTTTCTTCAAAATATTTTTTTTGATATCATTTAAACATTCGGAAGGAATATAAAAAATTATATTTATTATCATTTTTGAAACATGTGTTCTATAATGTTTATTTAGATTAGACGACAAAAACATATGTGTGCCTAAAACATTGCTAAAAATGTTTTTTTGCAATGTAAACATAAGGAAACCAACGTTTTAATTAACGTTTTGCTAATGTTATTGCAAAATGTATTTTGGAAAACATTTCTGAGACCTTTGAAAATGTTATGATATACGTTATGTGTTGAGCTGGGTATATACCATATGGAATTGGTATCTGCGAGCGCGAAGCGCGAGCCGAAAATTTGAGCTAAAATGAATAGTATTTTGTGGCATTATGGTTTAGTATTTTCAGCGCGCGAAGCGCGAGCCGACAATTGGCTTTTAAAAGATATAGTAGAATAAACAAAGGCGCCTTTGCCTAGTATAAAAAATTGAAGATAATATGTATTGATTCATGATTATAGACCTTTTAATATCGCGACGCCAAGCGCAAGCTGAAATTTTGCGTTTTGTGCATACCCTACTAATTGGTATCTTGCGAGCGCGAAGAGAGACTTGACTTTTCATGGTCAAAGGTCAAACCGCCATTTTGTATTTTTGCTCATTTGGTACGAAAACCAATGGCAAAAGTCAGGTTTCCTATTTTACTCTATAAATCACAAGGTAAATCATCTTAGACTAGGTTCTTAGTATTCATTCCAGAATTTAAAATTGATCCAGATAATGATTTAAGTATGAGAAGGTCTACAACATAGATAAGTCTTATGTATTTCATTGTTTATGAATTTCTTATGTATTCTATTGTTTTTATTCTTACATGTATATAATTATGTTTTCCATTATTTAGGAATTTTCATAATTCAGGCCTTCATTTAGATTAAGTTTTATTCTCAATGAACAATAAAAGCAGTCAAAAGAATGATTTAACGGGTGATTTTATAGAATAAAATAGGAAACCTGACTTTGCCATTGGTTATGTGCACAAAATGACACAAATTCTCAAATTGCGGCTAAGACCTTTGACCACGAAAAGTCAAGTAACTCTTTCGTGGAATGTCCGATTTCAATAACTTGGTGGTAAAAGATCCGTAAGAATGTAAAGAAAAGAGACATGAAATGACATACTGAAAACGCAGTGGTTTTGATTGAGCAGCAACAAAATTTGTCTAGGGTGCCCTCAGAGACCCTAACGGTAATTAAAGGGTTAAAACTATAATTCCCCCTTTTCAGTACTTTCTGCTTGCAATTTGGACACTGTCATTGGATTATACAGGTGAAATACATGAATAGACACCGAAATCATCTTTATAGCCCTTTTAATAAAAGAATACAGCTTTTTCAAAATTTTGAAAAGCGAATGACTCAGCATTTTTTGGCCACGCCCCCTCAAAATCGTTTTTTGGCCTGCACTGTCTCAATTTTTATCCGATTTTCTTAAAATTGGTGGCATATCGATCAGGACAATGAGCTGCTTACAATAAGATAGCACAAACTTGATTTCTGAAACATACCCATTTATAGCCAACATCTAGTAGAAGTATGAAACTTATACAGGCTTATTTATTCTAATATACCTCAAATACATTCTAAGTTTCAACATAATTTGGTCAAATGGGGAGGGTGATTCCCCATCCTTGGTTAGATGACCAAAAATATCCATGCCCGATTGAAGGTTAAAACTATTTTTTGGACACTCCTTGTAAATGTTAATTTTTTTTAAAGGAAATTTTCATGAGCAGTTCAAATATGTTGAAATATAAGGGCCATTGGAAACAATGGACTTAAATAGGGGCACTGATTAAAAATTTGGGGCCCTTCAAAAATAATTTTAAATCTACACATAAGATGTAACTTCTTCACCCTGTGTGTTATGAATGCCATTTTTGACATTCGTCAGAAAATTCCTTTCAGAATAATAATCTTTGCAGGGAGAGGCTTAAAATGTTTACAGCCATTCATTGTGACTCAGCGTGACATTTACACAAAATTTCAACTTGTTAAGGCTAAATTAGTACTTAAAGGAGAATTGTCCCTTTGTAGATAGTTGGCTTACTGTGGATCCCGGCTGTGGAGCAGAAAAATCAAATAAGCACATTAGTGAAGATTGGTGAAATCGGATATATGATAAGAAAGTTACGAGTATTGAATATTGAGATCTCTAATGACATAGTAAATCCCCATTGGCAACGAGGTCACCATTTCTGATGTCATAAAGGAGAACTCCCCATATGGTAGCACAAAAATGCTCAAAATGTCTCTTTATTTTCATTCTAATGATAGAACAGCTTTCTTTTCATGATATATTATGACTCTCCTACATTTACAACTCATATCCCATTAAAAGTTTCTTTATTCTCTGTTTAGAACAAGAAAAAAGAGGGAAAGATCTCCCTGCATTACGTTACACATCATGGTCACGTTGCCATGTGGCGGATCCCATATCATAAGTGATCTAAAAATCTAAAAAATTCATATCTCTCTCATCATTTCCTGATTTTTCTAAACTTTCCCAATAATGTCAAATTCAGAATGAGTGGGACATTTAGCTGAAATTTTAAATTGTGCACTGTGCCTTTGAAAATGCAAATAGGATCTGAAATTAAACACAAAGGCTTTCTTTACAATACAAACAATTATTTAAAGTTCATAACATTATGTGATCCAGTTTTCTTATGCTGAATTATGAGCAAACAGGAATTTGCTCGTATGGTACTATGGTGCTTTAAATGCCTCTTATTCTTTCTAACTAATCTCTTTTGTAAGATTTTTTTTTTTTGCTTAAGTAATTTTCATGACTAATATTCTAACATGGCATATAAATACAGGTAATTTGGATTTAGTTATTTACTTGAAATGTTGAATTTAAGGCACTGGTCGTGTCACTCACATTTTGGATGTCGTGTCACTCACGACACATAAAGATGGACCATTTTCCACAGAGAGGGAATGATTGATAAACATATTGGCCCGAATTCAAAGCGGTGGGTTAATTTAGCCTAGGTTAAATTTAACCCACGGTTAACTAACCCTGGGTTAAATTTAACCCACTGATTTGATTCCACAGACAGTAGGATAAGTAAACCGTAGGGTAAATATTCCCGGGGGTGGCGCTTTCAAAAAGCATGGGTCATACGCGCAAATTTAATTAACCCACGCACTGCACATGCTCCTCATCGTGTTTTTATATAAACGCACATGACACAGGCGTACTACGTTCAATAATGCAAATGTCAGTAGCATAGTATGTAACAAAAAGATAATAAAATGTCAGAGGCATTATGACGTAACAATGATAGTTTTTTAATTTATCTAACTGTTAATAAAGAATGATTTTTGGTTCATTGTAAAGGAATCCGGACATTTGATATCATTACATTTGGATTGACAGGAGTCTCTTCTAGTCATAATCAAAATGAACTAATTTATCACTATTAAATCTTTGGCTTTTGCAATACTTTTCAGTCAATAAAAAGGATTCAGGCATAGGCCGATATTTTGGTATTCATGGTAAAAAAAAAAAAAAAAAATTATATAATATATATATATAGTATATATATATATATATATATATATATATATATATATTTATAAACAACACAGAAGTGAAGATTAACATCATTATCATCCATTATTTTCAACGAAGATTTATTTCATTTTGATTCTCAAAACTTTCGGAAATCCTTTTCCTTTTCAAGAGAGACAATATTGAACAATACAAAGTAAAATTAACCATACATACAGAATTTGAAACCAAGGGAGCGAGTGGGTGTGAGGCCACGCCACGCGTGGCCAAGGACTACGTCGAAATGATATTAGTGAGCTTTCGCTGGACTACGGGAGCTTATCTAGAACGTTAGCATAAAGAGGGCACTATTTTCAAAATGCCTGCAAATCCTCGTTTTTCTATCTTCTTCAATAACTTTGAATAAAAGTTTCCAAATGGTAACACGCACATGTTCCCTTGGCTTGTGAGATATTGTAGAGTCTATTGTTGCAATACGAATTCAATCAAAAGGCACTTTACTGGGATACCTAGTCTTCTTTTTTTTTCATACCAAGGTTTTTTTGTGTCAAATGCGTCTATGGCGTATAACAGCTGACCTAAAACATTGCTGATATGAAAAGAAATAACCTACTCGCCCTGCCATTGTGATTAGTCAACTCAAAGTATGCTTCTTTTGATTTTTATCAAAGGGGAAATGCTGTATACATTCTATCAAAGCGCTCGCTTATTGGCTTATAACTGACTCTCCGCTGAGAACCTATACGTTCTACGGTTGGGAGAACGTACATTTCCCCAAAATAGCGTTGTAGATTTTGACAACGGGGAGCTATCTCTTGTAAGCTAGGGGAAACCCTCGTTTGTGCACACGAAACTTGTAATATTAACGCTTGCCAGCCGTTTCTAGCAAATACCAGTTTTACACACTCCTTTTCCTGTACTAACAGTATGCAGAGTTTTGGGGTTTGAGCTATTTTGAAAATAAAGCCTTTCATAATGCTAACGTTCTAGATTATCTCCTCCGTAGTCCAGCGAAAGCCACCCTATTGAAAGCAGTAAACTTATGACATCACAAAATCGGCTTAATAAACATTAGCCACGCTGAAGAGCATCTGTGCGCAATCATATAATTAAATTGAACACATCGTAATAATCATTTTCTCGGCTACTTTGTACAAGATAAAGTCAGAAAAAAAATCATACGTAACGTCTGAAGTAAGCTACCACCTGTAATGAAATCTTGGATCAGCAACTGGATTTCAGCCCAGTCTTTTTAGGGTTAACTTATCATATAAGACTTGTGATTCAATGCAGAAACAGTACTATATTGTATTTTGTGCCCTTCGGGGTAGCCTAGCTAAGCTGGGTAGTAAAATATGATGCGCCTTGAGCACTCACAGAGTGGATACGTGCGCGAATACAAATCATATTTTTTATTTTTTTCAGGTGCCAGAGCGCACCTGAATGGAATGAGGTGTATGTGTTCCAGAAGTAGACATGACAAATAACAGAGGTAAGTGCTGAACTCCCTAAAAAAATAAAAAAAATAGAGAGGACATGAAACAGAACTTAGGAAGTAGGAGAAAGCTTCAGTGAGAGTGATAAATTATGATTTTTTTTTTTTCTGCTTCACTGAGAATTCTGATTAACTGCCTACATGTATTTGAAAGAGGAAGAATTATTGAAGCATCAATTGATGTAAAACTTCAAAGTTATCGAGTTGATTCACAGCATGTATATTGTGCCATTTTCTTGTTAACTCTTAGCCCACTTTTTTCTTGTGACATATTCAGCGGATCGGAATACCAAGTCCGACTCCGGTCACAGCAAATTGCAATAGGAACGCAGCGCTTTTAATCTGCTGTTTGTACACACAAACAATACCAATGAACGCATTGTATATGGTGTTCGGTGCCTCATTTTATGACCTACTGTATTCACCGACATTGCTTGAAAATCTAGTATTAAATTGAAAATCAAGAGATCATTGACAGGAAGTCTATCCGGGGTAATCCAGGTTGATTTTATGTGGAAGAGGGGGGACTATTGTAAATGTATGGTAAAGAGTTAATACTTTTCAAGGTGGCAAAATTTTAATTACCAATCATTTTTTAATAGGCATGTACAATGTAAAATAATTATGAAGTCACCTCAGTATTGAATAAAACTGATTTATTACCCTTATAAGACATCTGAACCGGGCTATTGCAAATTCATACTGACCGCAGTTTTGATATGATAACGATATATGAAGCGATCATGGGTATATTGGCCATATACCGGAATAAAAAAATTCCCATTGAAAAAACACGCATTGACGTAAGGCTGCTTTTTTACAATGTTGACGGCTGGTGCGGGGTCCTACGCGTAATTTTAATGATGCGCGTTTACAAAGAGTAGTAAGACAATGGATCGCACAGAAGCATTATTGCGTCACAATGGTTCAACTCAGAATGCTGAAGAAAAAAAGAAAAGAAAAAAAATCCCACGACAAATGCCAGTTTAAATCAGTTTTTCGGTTTTGGTAACGTTATTCCTGAGAAAGCAAACTTTTATGACTCGTTGAATGACACATTCTGCAAATTATACCGAGGCAATGTATTCGAGGGGAATGATTCCTTGATATTTTAATATTGATGAAGACAGTGGAACATTTTGGATTCAAACATACATGACTGTACTGTAGCATTTGTACCAGACCAGCTAGGATATGTGGTAAGTAACTACACTGTGTGTTTCAATGTCCTATGTTGGAGATAGGTAGTTGAAGGATAATAATAAAAATATTGACTGTTTTTTTCGGGCAATATGGCATATAGTGCCTACTAGCACCATATTGCGCCTCGTCTTCGACTCGGGCAATATTATGCTAGTTCAGGCACTATATGCCATATTGCCCTCAAGGGCAGTCAATATTATTAATTATTACCTGTATGAGGCATTTTGGAGACAATATATAGCGCGTATTTTGTCTGCCTAATTTGATCAGGGGGCGATTTCATCAAAGGATCTTGTCGGACATTTTATCCGACAAATTTGCTCTAAGCCAATCAAACGCAAGCATTTCAGTAGCTTATAACAGTTTGTCGGATAAAACGTCCGACAAGGTCCTTTCATGAAACGCCCACGCGGTCAACAAAAAATACGTCACAATGGACAAGTTGTACCACAACGGGCCGTAATATCCATACCTCTCTCCTCCGTGATTCCCTGTACAAAATTGCCGGTCCGTAATATCCATATTTTGTCTGGTCGGGGTCCACGCGTAATTGTAAGTAGATGATGCGCGTTAACAAAGAGTAAGACAATGGATATGCACAGAAGCATTATTGCGTCACAATGGTTCAACTCAAATGCTGAGATCAGAAACAAAGGAAAAAAAATAAAAATAAAAAATCACAAACAAATGCCCAGTTTAAATCAAGTAACTTATTTATCATCTTTAAAATGGGGCTAATTGAGGTTAACAGGTAATAATAATAATACTGACTGGCTTTACTTCGGGAGATACCTCCTATATTTCCCTCACAAGACCCATATTGCCCTCGTCTACGACTCGAGGCAATAATGAGACTTGTTTGGGAAATATTTGCGGTATCTCCCTCAAGGCCAGTCAAATAATATACTATTTTTTTTGGAAGTGTTTATTGATAAATAGTAATTTTCATAATGCCTTGATAATACAAGAATAATAAATCATTTGTTTTAATGCCGTAATTTTATTGCATTGTAGAAAAATGTTTAATAATTTGAATAAGTCAATTTTTTTTTTCATCCTCTTTGAAAATTAAGGTCTTTGGAAGAATCACATAGCGGAAGCGAAGTGATGTTTTCTGAAGTTGACATGACGAACAGACATGACGAGGTAAGTTGCTAGTATTGCTACTTTCACATAATCGATTATCGAATTATCGAATAAATCCATTTGCGAGAGAATGCAGATCTCAAGAGAATGGGCACATTGATGGCAATATAGCCGCCGCCAAGATATATGCGCACCATTTGACATAGGCGGGAAATTCATGGAACACGCCCCCAGCAACAAGTCAGTGATTGGTTAATAATGGCATAATAATCGACGCGAGGTTGCGTCCTTGGTGATAGCTTAGCAATGACGCCGCGGGTACCACCTCTACGCGGACAAGAGCCAATGAAAGGCGTTGAATGATTGTGGAGACGCGCGCAATACGCGCTAGATTGGAAAACTTGAGCTCATTCTCAATTCAGCCTTGGGGATATCAGACGCTAATTGTAGAGCTGTCTAAATTCCATCTTCCTGTATGGATACTTGTATTTTACCCTATGATTTTACCTCACACTGCGACCGCGGCCCCGACAGACGTTAAATATCTTCACAAGCTAGTTGGCGGTATATTTTTCAAAGTGGTTTTTACCCAGCGAAATGTGAGACTTGAAGTCGTAAAGTGGTGCAAATAATCACTGATTTGCACTAAATGAAGGAGTGGGTCGCGGCTGTGATAGTCCGGGAATATTTGACCAATGCTGTCGGTGATGTGGCAAGATCTGGGACTCGCACTCGGGGATGGAAACAATGTACGAGCATAACCCTCGCCGAGCAATGCAGGCAAGGGAAGGAGCGGATATGATGCCATAATCTAGGCCAGAGCATATGCACCCTGAAGACAAGCCAGATGCGGTGTACCATGGTTTATGCCTGCATAGTTATGACAGGTGAGGTTGCACTTTGGGGGAATGCACAAGAAAATATGACCAGTGAACGTGTGGGCCTGTTTTTGATAGCAATGATCAGGATGAGGTAGCCTAGACCTAGATCTATAGGCCTAACGTTAGATCTATAGCTATGTCTAGATTATAGGCATTCCACGGATGCTTTTTAGAGAGCAAATGAGTAAATTGAGATTGAAATTGAATGAGATAGGCCCTAGACTAGACCCTAGAAAAAGTCTATATCATAATTGCCTAATAATAAATACGAGGTAGGTTAGGCCTCAACAGTGTAAATGGCCTATACCTGGCCGAGTTGGTCGGGACCTATAGAATTGTGAGCGGTGAATAGATTCGGAATTAAATGAGGATACGACATTGTGCCATGTCACCTGGCCCGACGTGGAAACCAATTGAATTGCAGCCAATTTAGGCATGTCTGATTCCTAGCATGGATATTGTACTATTCACCACTAATTTTGCTTGTCGATTTTCTATGATGGCATGATTGAGGTTGAACGAAAATTGCGGTGATGTGTTATACAACCGAAATCGGCAATCCGCCGTATTTCATAATTGTTAATGTTAACCTGTGTTATCGACCCTACTGAATCTTTTTTGCTTTATTACTGTTGGACAGAAAATGAAAACAAGCAATACTTGAAGCTGGCTGTGGCGCTAGCCAAATATTGAGAAAATGTACCTATCGGCGAGTCTGTTTTCTACTTTATGAAATGCTCGCACTTGTATTTGATACGTGGTATGAACAGATGAATATTTTGACGAATATAGTAACTGAATAGAGAATTGTGGTTCCCCGTTTAAATTTATTCCGGAAGACATGTAGGCTGCGCCCATTGAGATGTTAATTGGCATGTAGAGAGTCTATATTGCAAGGCAATCTGTGCCACATGCTTGGTTATTGGGAAGCTCAATAATATGCTGATGCATCTTGCAAAATTCATTTACATGTTGGTACAAGTATGTCGCGTGTGAAATATTAAGTTGCATAATAACCTCGAAATGATTATCAGATGAAAATCAATAAAACAATATTGAAGATAATTCATTGCAAGGTGATTTATATTAATTGAGTGATATGTCGCTGGAACATGTTACTTCTCGTAGTTCTCGTCGCTTTTTCGTGCAGGGACCTGGATAAGCACCTTGATCTTGGCGGATAGCTGGTCTGTAGCTGGATGAAGAGCTACCTATCGCTATTGAGAGCAAATTGCAGAGCATTATGGCTCAACGTATTGAACGACCCTCTTCCATTGATTTGTTTTCAAAAGGATGATAATACAACACCGCTCAAACCGGCATCCGCTAGAATGTTATATCACGTAGGGATGAGAATAGTAGTGATGTTGATTTGCGTTGTGCATGATAACATACCGATGGGTGGAAGATCGTGAAAGCGATATTTTGAAGCTGGATGGTCATGATGGAATGGAATTGCATATAACTTTCATTTCACTTTTCAAAACTGGTGGTCCGATTGGAAGTTCTGGAATATGCCTTCCGATAATGCTGAAAGGCCTGGAATTGAACTTTTCATGGACAGAAGAAGTAGCAAGAGAGAATTGATCTACTGTTACGACGAGATGTTGATAAAATATATCCTTGATATAAAAAAAAAAACTGTTGTATGCTTCCTCTGGTAATCTAATGGACAAGCTGTTGTAGTAAACGTGAGGAATGAAGGGCTATGACTAAACATTACGCAGTGCGGGAGACCTTGAATATCAAAACACATATGAGATATAATAAGTAAAATTACTCCAATAAGGAATAGGCACCCAGTTAGAACCAGGTGAAAATATTGAGTTGTAGCTCCACTTACAATGTGTGGAAATATTGCCCGCTCTTTCATCAATAGGTTGTTTAGCAAGGAGCAGGGAGTGCGCCCCGGCCCAACCACCCTTGGCCGTCACCCACGTTTCCTCCATTAAAAAATTAAAAAATAAAAAATGCTGGGGGTTGTTCGTGCCTCCGTAATTAGTGTATTTATACACTTGACGGGTGTGGGCCCTTGCACAATTTAGGGGTTTTTTGATGATTTACCCCACAGTTGTTGGGCCGAATATTAAGAAATAAGGCACATTTGTTTTATTGTCTATTGTTTGATATTGTCTTGAATGCTATAATAATGAAAGAGAATCTGGCGTATTTCAGTTGGCATAGGTTCACTGGGTTTGGTCGTGTTAGTTGGGCTTGTTTATCGGACTGGATAGGCTTGATTTTGGTTGATTGGTTGGGATTGATTTAGGTTGGTGAATGGGCTTGTTTTGGTTGAGTATTTAGGCCTAATGGCCTCTATTTATGTTAATGGTTAGCCTGTAAAGGGGGAACGGTGAAATAGTTTGGGCTGTGGATAAGAAAAGATCGGAGATCTACGAAGTATAAAGATTTTGCATTGCTCTTTTGGTACCTATGAATACCGAGAAATAACCTAAAATTGTCAATTTTCTTATCACTTGAATAATTGCCTAATTTCCCCGTACTGCGACATAACAGTCGCTGAACATAATAAACTTTGTTGGCTCTCTTCATGTCTTTTTCTAACAAAAGACAAGGATGTCCAAGAATTGTAGTGGTCGACTGCAAGTATAGTACAAAACCAGAGCTGTTGGTTTGGATGAGTGGCCATGAATGCATGGCAACTTTAATTGATCAATAATGCACCTCATAACAATTGATGTAATTTGCATAAGCTGAGACCGGCTTATAAGTGCAAAGAATTGATATTCTGCAAACTGGCAAAAAAAAAAAAAAAAAAAAAAAAAAAAAAAAAATGACTTTTGGTTCCCTTTTGTTGGGCCTTTTTCTGAATGTAGACACAGAATTGTAAAACCAGGAGGAGGGACTGTATTCTTTGGGCAAGAAAACATGGGAGGGGAACCCAACGTTCTAAGTCTCCTGTCTTGGAACCCCGGCTGGATGTCTTCCCCCGGAAGGTCATATGACCAGGTCCCCTCCAGAATTCACGTTCAGGTCTTGAAGCCTCTCCCTCCTAATTGCGGACACATGAGATAACCTTGAATAACAATTGAATTGATGAAAATGGAAAAGTATGTTTATATACAATTGAATTGAATGATATATGTATAAGGGAACTGCCCCGGAAACAACTGTCCTGGGATTCCGGTGATATCTTCCTTCGCGAGAGTCACGATCCGGTTCCCGCTTCAATTGGGCCTCCCTCAGATGAGGCATACGTGGTTGATTTTGACTTGATAAATATTTGTTGTTGTTGAAAATTGATTGACAAGTACGTTGTAAATGATGCTATGACTGGGAATATCCCCCAGTGGCATAAAAAGTTGAGAAATGGCAATAACAAGTGTGAACTGTATTTCTTCTCGCAATACGATTATTCGAATTATCGAATAAATCCATTTGCGAGAGAATGCAGATCTCAGGAAATGGGCACATTGATGGCAATATACTGCCCGCCAAGATATAGCGCACGCATGCAATAGGCGGGAAAATTCATGAGAACACCCCAGCACAAGTCAGTGATTGGTTTAATAATGGCATAATAATCGACGCGAGGTTTGCGTCTTGGTGATAGCTTAGCAATGACGCGCGGGTACCACCTCTACGCGGACAAGAGCCAACTGAAAGGCGTTGAATGATTGTGGAGACGCGCGCAATACGCGCTAGATTGGAAAACTTGAGCTCATTCTCAATTCAGCCTTGGGGATATCAGACGCTAATTTCCTCCTTCCCACCCATTATAAATAGTTGTTATGGATTGGATTGAGTTGAATGTATGGGCATTAGATATCATGTTAGTGAATGAAACAATATAATGTCGTTTGGTTTGATGGGCTTGTTATGTTTGACCAGATGGGCTTAAATTGAATTGAATTTGTTGACAATATACATGTAAATACAAAATATTTAAATTTGGTTGTTGGATGGCTCGTTATATTTGCCTGATGGGTTGATCTGAATTGAATATATAGTGACACTATATCATGTCAAGTGTACAAAATATTTTTATTGGTTGGTAGGATGGGCTTGAATTGAATTTATGACATTATGTGTAAGTGTACAAAATATCTTTGGTTGGCTGGATGGGCTTGAATTGAATTTAATTTAATGAGACCATATATCACGTTTGTGTACAAAATATTTTAATTTGATTGGTTGGATGGGCTTAAATTGAATTCACTGACATTATATGTAAGTGTACAAAAATTTCATGGTTGGTTGATGGGCTTGTTTGTTGGCTGGATGGGCTTCAATTGAATTCATTTATTAACACTATATATCTTGAAGTGTGTAAAATATTTTAATTTGGTTCGTTCGAATGAAGCTATGGTCACTATCTGTAAGTGTACACAATATTTATTTGGTTGGTTGGATGGGCTTGTTTGGTTGGCTGGATGGGCTTGAATTGACCTGAATTTATTGACAATATATTATGTAAGTGTACAAAATATTTTAATTTGGTTGGTTGGAACGGGCTTGTTTGGTTGGTTGATGGGCTTGATGAATTGAATTGAATTTATGACACTATATATCTTGTAAGTGTACAATATATTTTAATTGGGTTGGTTTGAATTGAATCTATTGACACAATCATGTAAGTGTACAATATTTCATGTTGGTTGGTTGGTTGGGCTTGTTTGGTTGGCTGGATGGGCTTGAGTTGAATTGAATAATTGGTTATTTTGAATTGACTATTGACACAATCATGTAAGTGTTCAAAATATTTCATATTGGTTGGTTGGAGGGCTTGTTTGGTTGGCTGGATGGGCTTGAATAGAATATAATTTATTGACACTTTATATCATGTAATTGTACAAAACATTTTAATTTGGTTGGTTGGATGGGCTTGAATCGAAACTAATGACACTATCGTGAAAGTGTACAAAATATTTCATGTTGGTTGGTTGATGGGTTGTTTGTTGGCTGGATGGCGCTTCAATTGAATTCAATTTATTAATACATATAATCTTGAAGTGTGTAAAATATTTAATTGGTTCGTTCGAATTGAAGCTATGGTCACTATCGTGTAAGTGTACACAATATTTCATTTGGGTTGGTTGGATGGGCATGTTTGGTTGGCTGGATGGGCTTGAATTGACCTGAATTTTGACAAAATATATGTAGTGTACAAAACATTTAATTGGTCGGTTGGACGGGCTTGTTTGGTTGGCTGGATGGGCTTTGAATTGATTTGATTGAATTATTGACACTATATATCTTGTAAGTGTACAATAATTTAATTAGGGTGGTTTGAATTGAATCTATTGACACAATCATGTAAGTGTAGTACAAAAATATTTCATTTTGGTGGTTGGTTGGGCTTGTTGGTGGCTAATGGGCTTGAGTTGAATTGAATAATTGGTTGGTTTGAATTGAATCTATTGACACATATCAAGTAAGTGTTCAATAATATTTCATATTGGTTGGTTGGATGGGCTTGTTTGGTTGGCTGGATGGGCTTGAATAGAATATAATTTATTGACATTTTATATCATGTAATTGAACAAAACATTTTAATTTGGTTGGTTGGATGGTTTCAATTGAAACTAAATGGCACTATCGTGTAAATGTACAAAATATTCATGTTTGGTTGGTTGGATGGGTTTGTTTGTTGGCTGGATGGGCTTGAATTGACTTGAATTTATTGACAATATATTATTAAGTGTAACAATATTTTAATTTGGTTGGACGAGCTTGTTTGGTTGTTGGCTGGGTTTGAATTTGAATTGAAGTTATTGACGCTATATATCTTGTAAGTGTACAAAATATCTTAAATTGTTGGTTTGAAATTGAACCTATTGACACAATCATTAAGTGTACAATATATTTCATTGGTGGTTCGATGGGCTTGTTTAGTGGCTGGATGGGCTTGAATCGAATTGAATTTATTGACACTTTTATTCTTGCAAGTGTATATTTTAATTTGGTTGGTGTTTATTGAAGCTATTGACACTATCGTGTACGTGTACAAAATAATCAATTTTGTTTGCTAGATGGGCTTGAATTGAATAGAATTTATTGACACTACATATCTTGTAAGTGTACAAAAATATTTAATTTGGTTGGTTAATTGAATCTATTGAACCATCGTGTAAGTGTATAAGATATTTCATTGGTTGGTTGGATGGGCTTGTTTGGTTTGCTGGATGGGCTTGAATTGAATTTATTGACACTATATATCTGGTGGGTGTATAATATTTCAATATGGTTGGCTTGAATTGAAGCTATTGACATTACGTGGTAAGTGACAAAATATTTCATATTTGGTTGGTTGGATGGGCTTGTTTGCTGGATGGGCTGAATGAATTTATTGACAATAAAATAAGTGTTCAAAATATTTCAATGAGGTTGGCTAGATGGGCTTGAATATTGAATTGAATATATTGACACTATATATCATTTAAATGTACGACATGTAATTTGGTTGGTTGGATAAGCTTGAATTGAATTTATTGTCATTATTAAGTAAGTGTTCAAAATATTTCATTTGGTTTGGTTGGATTGGCTTGTTTAGTTCGCTTGATGGGTTTGAATTTAATTGAATTTATTGACACAATATATTTGTAAGTGTACAAAATACTTAACTTTGGTTGGTTGGATGGGCTTTGTTACGGTTGCCTTGAATGGGCCTGAATTGATTGATTGATTTGGCTTGAGTTTGGTTGATTCAGATTAAGTTCGTTTGGCTTTTTTCTGATGTAGACCAGAATTGAAAAAACCAGGAGGAGGATCGTATTCTTTGGGCAAGAAAACATTGGGGAGGGGAACCCAACGTTCAAGTCTCCTGTCTTGGAACCCGGCTGGATGTCTTTCCTCCCGGAGGTCATATAGCAGGTTTCCCCTCCCAGAATTCACGTTCAGGTCTGAAGCCTCTCCCTCTATATTGCGGAACCATGAGAAAACCTTGAATAACAATTGAATTGATGAATAATGGAAAATGTATGTTTATATACAATTGATTGAATGATATATGTATAAGGAACTGCCCCCGGAAACACCTGTCCTGGAATTCCGGTCGGATATCTTCCTTCCGAGAGGTCACGTGATCCGGTTCCCTTTCCATTGGGCCTCCTCAGATGAGGCATACGTTGGTTGATTTTGACTTGATAAATATTGTTGTGTTGAAAAATTGATTGACAAAGTACGTTGTAAATGATGCTATGACTGGGAATATCCCCAGTGGCAATAAAAGTTGAGAAATGGCAATAACAAGTGTGAACTGTATTTCTTCTTGCAATATACGATACTTACATTTTTGATGGGCATTTCAATGAATTTATTACAAGAGTAATGTAGGAAATCAAGTTAAGCACTAATACAAGGTATTGACTCAATTTAAGGAAGAGATTGGAACGCACTGTTTTGCTGC
>CALNVZ010002880.1:0-20192 GCA_940671915.1 Paracentrotus lividus
AGAGCAGAGATCCGCAGTCACATCATTCTCGAATCATAAATTGAACCCCCGCCTCTCAAAAAAATGAGAGAAAACAACAACAACAAACAAAGAACAAAAACATACCAGTTCTATTAGAAAAGGCCTGATTTTGCTATTTAATTTGTTAGCCTCAGACCTGCATAGTTTCTATGCACTACACATGTATAAAGGAATATAATTTGTGACTCTTTGGCCCCGTGATGGGTCTCAATTTACTTTTGATTTTTAAGGCTGTTTATTCATAAAACAGATTTGGAGATTGATCTGTGATTAGGTTTAGGTTCAACCATAGTGATTAGTCCTAAAAGGGACTGTTTGAAGAGAGTAGAAAAAGAATATTGACAGTTACGGGAAAGTAGAAAAATTAATAGGTCAATAGATTGAGAAGAAGAGAAAGGAATTATAAATGTAGAAAGTATTCTTCTTGATCGAGTCATAAAAGGATTTTGAAACGCAGAATTATAGGTGAGGAGCCTTGTATTATGTGTAGAAGTAGAAAGTGCCAACGTTTCGGACAGGTTGACTATCCGTCTTCGATTTCCTGAGCAACAAGGTCAAATGTAAACCGACTCGTCACTCCAAAGAACATCAAAAAATTCAAGTTCAGAAAATGTTTAGTAAGGGTAAGACTATATGTGCCAAAAGATATCTATGTGTAGTAAACTCTTGTCAATAAAATATTAGTTTTGTAGAAGTGTGTATGGTTTTGTTTAGTAATTAGTACAAAAGATCCTTTAGATTAAGCTATTTTTTTGTATCAAGTTAAAGCAGTTTGTTATTATTTTTTTATGTTTTAATAGTGTTTTAAAGTTGTTGTTTTTTCGTGTGCATGCTATTTTTGTTTTTATGTACCGCAAGTATTATTTTTCTGTTCAAAGTAGGCCTAATGTATAGATACATTTTATAGATTTTAATTTCAATAAAATTAGTATATGTATTGTATATCAATTACAACAAAAAGAGTAGTAATGTAGCCAGAAAAATTACCATGCCCATAAGTAGATATTGCAAATTATGATTTATAACAGCTATTATGTAGTAGCTATAAACAAAGAGTTAAAAGCTATATTCAAAACACTTGCCAATATTGCCAAAACTATATTTTTTTATTCAGACTTGAACCATTGGTTCAACTTTTTTAAGACTTCTTTCAGGGTAGGGCAGTAAGGGGAGACCGGGGACAAATGATAACAGTTTAATCAAATTTTTAAAGCTAAATACTTGCTAAACTAAATAAGAAAGAAATTTTATGCATATCTTAGCTTGACATATGAATAGGTTTGGGTTAAGTACAAAAGTTATATTTGAAGCCATTAACATTTAAAAACCAAGATGTCGAGTGTTACATATTGCCCGTGTTCAGGGGCAATTAGGGTGTTTATTCGCAGGACTACGGGGAGCTTATCTAGAACGTTAGCATAAAAGAGGGCACTATTTTTCAAAAAATGCTAGGCAAATCCTCGTTTCTAATCTTCCTTCAATAGCTTTGGAATAAAATGGTAACCGCACATGTTCCCTTTGGCTTGTGAGACAATTTTAACGTCTAATGTTGCCAATAACGAATTCAATCAAAAGGCTGCTTTAACTGGGGATACCTAGTTCTTTTCTTTTTTTTCATACCAAGGTTTTATTGTGTCAAATGTGGTCTATGCGTATAACAGCTGACCTAAAAACATTGCTGATATGAAAGAAATAATCCTACCCGCCCCAGCCTTTATGATTAGTCAACTCAAAGTATGCTTCTTTATGTTTAAGGCAAAGGGGAGAATGTCTGTTGTACATTCCTATCAAAGCGCTCGCTTATTGGCTTATACTGACTCTCGGCTGAGAAACCTATACGTTCTACCGTTTCGGGAGATACGTACATTTCCCAAAATAGCGTTGTAGATTTTGACAACGGGGGAAGCTTATCTTTGTAGCTAGGGGAAAACCTCGTTTTGGTGCACACGAAAATCTATTTCGTAATTTAACCTTGCCAGCCGTTTCTAGCAAATACCAGTTTTACACACTCCTTTTCCTGTACTAACAATAAATGCAGGAGTTTGGGGTTTGAAGGTCTATTTTGAAATAAAGCCGTTTCCATAATGCAACGTTCTAGATTAGGCTCCTCCGTAGTCCAGCGAAAGCACCCTAATTGTAACAGACGCACGGGGCCATTGTAACCATGAAAATGTAACATTTGTTTTCTTTATGCGAAGCTATGCACTTGAACAGATCCAAAGATTTAAAAACAAACAATTTTAGCCAAATAAGCTAAATTATGATAAAAGATGACAATGCTTGACTCAAGTTAAATTAATTTTCACTTGTTATAATGCATTGCATGGGATATTGCAGAAGTTACGTGCTCTGTCGGGGCGATAGCAGAGCGCTCAAATTTGTCCGGGGCATAGGCACGGGGCAAAGGCACGTTACTTAATGCTAGTGATACTATAGCCCCTGAAGGTGGGTGAACGCATGTTTGGAGAGATTTTTTTTCTATCTTACTTTGGTATCCATTGTTGAAATTTTAAGAAAAAATACAGGCCTAAGAATATCATTTCTTAAGATAATAAATATGACAGCCATAGCTCAACCACATATTTGTCCAGTAAGAAAACATTTGGTAGTGTGAGATGATTACTTTTTTTGCTCTAAAACAGTTTTTTTTGCTGTAAAAGTTCAATAACTGTTTAAAACTTGTTTACACTCAAAAAGCATGTCGAGCGAATGAAATGTACATGCTCTGTACAGACAGGTTAAGTTTTAAGCTGTTTTCTGTTAAGGAATGGGATCCTCTGTTACAAATTGCCCCGTGTTACAATTGTCCCCGGTCTCGCCTACAATGTTCCATATAGCTCAGAAATTCTAATGTTCTCATCACAACCTGTAATGACATGATAACGACAAGAGAGCCTGCATTATGTATATATCTGGCCCTTTGCTAAACACGTTTCTGTCAGCCATTAAGGTGCGTATCTCACTTCGCCTGAGACTTCCTCTCCGCGACGCATAAAAAGTATAAGAGACGTCTACTGTTATGCTTTATTCCGTCTCAAGTTGTCTCTGCGACGTCTCTCTGTGACAATATTTATAATACCGTCTCAAAGCAAGTTTTCAAAGAATGGTCTCAAAGTAATTTCCACAACCTCGTTGAAACTGTCTCTAAGTAGTTTCACAAAACATTTCAAAGTAATCTAAGATCTGTCTCAAAGTTTCTTAAAGTTAGTTCCGTGAAATGAGGTACCAATCCTTTAAGTCTTAATCCATGAAACTATACATCTGTTGCGAGAAAAATTTGGTGTGGATAATGTGATAATGTTTATATGGTCACGAATAATAACAAGTTTCTAGATTTTTTATTTTTTTGCCTGAATTTTTTATTCAAGTACGATGAAATTATTACATCAATGTTTGCAATCTTCTATTCATGTTGGGTTTATATTCTCCAGTAATCTTTTTTTCTTCTGTACATTAGCCTCGTCCAAATATGAATAAAGATGTACATTGTCGTACAACGCAGACAACAAGAATCAAAGTCCTTTTCTGAATAATTTCTTAAGTACTAAATATATACTGTTAAACAAAGATGCTTGGACCAAGCAAAATGCCTCATTAATGTACGAAACATAAATGGCAGCCATAGAAATGTGAAATTTTTGTGGAAATTGACAGCATCAGTGCACTTCAAATCATGCTCAAAAACTCACATATTGCCAGATGTTAGTAATTAACTTTAATTTGAATTAGCTAGCGCCTTTTGAATTTTTCAACAGAAAACACATGGCGCCAATTTATAAATGATGTGGATCATCATCAAAATGAGACAGGGAGAATTGTTTTGTGATCAGAAAAATCTTGTATCTGTTTTTTGCTGTAACAGGAGTATTTTTCCCTACATTATACACAGAATTCAGATATTCATGAATTAGATAAAAACCATGCTTAAGAAGTAACCTGCATTTTTTTTGTTTGAGGCTCTCGCCAAAAAAGAGTATTTTAATTGACAATTGGTAGTGTGAGATAATTACTTTTTTTGCTCAAAAACAGTTTTTTTTTTTTTTGCTGTAAAAAGTTCAAAATAATCGTTAAAACGTGTTTAACTCAAATAGCATGCGAGCGATGAAATGTACTGCTCTGTACACATGGTTAAGTTTTTAGCGTGTTTCTGTTAGGAATGGGATCCTCTGTTACAATTGCCCGTGTTACAATTGGTCCCGGTCTCTACAACAAAAGACGACATTGAAAGTCCTGGAAAAGTTAGAGAAAAAGTATCGTAATCATTCGCGTACCTAAGCGCTGATTAGAACACGATGAGAATGGGCCGCACTATTAATGATACAAACAATAGGTGCCCGCCCCGTTTTCTTGTGTCTAATCGGCTAGGTAGCGCGAGTGATAATAATATTCATATACTTGTTATATCATAACCAATAATATTCCACTCCATGGATAATCCTAATTTGATATGAACGTGTTCGTGTTGATAATATGCCTCATTATGGACGAAAAATAAAATCACTCTTTAATGACAACAACACAGTTTCTTAGAATCAAGTAATTATTCAATTTGTCCTCCAACGGTAGGAACCATGCATCTGGTAGAAACACACGCAACGTGCTGTGTGATAAATTTGAAACCAGACAGCTAGAAACACAGTTCTTCTTCCAAAGAAAAGAATTGAATATGAGCTAGAAAGAGAAATAGGCCTACGACCTCTAGCATGATATTTGATATAGGTTATCTATGTTATATATTGACCATAAACGCTTTCCACCCATGTTCTTAAAACAGATATTAAATTGTCTCACAGGAATGTTGACACGCGAATGTTCTTTTGATCAATATAAAATATAATGTTTGATATTATTCTTAATTTATTTTTACGCTTTTTGATATACAGTGCGTCTAAAAAAAAGTTATACTCCACACTTTGAGAGCCTCATATTAAAATATTATAGCTTGTGTGACCTTGAAAAAAATATACAGTGGTCTAAAAAGTAAATTCGAAGTTTCAAAAGGTAGTCATTTCAAAAGTATATGATATTAGTTTTGTGATTTGTTATTAAAATTACTAGGTAACTCATCAGCTTTAGATTTGAGGTATTGCGTACGTCAAAACTTAATGGTCACAGAGTTATGGCTTTATAAGGTGATAGGTTACAAAACCATTTTTTCCAAGTTTTTCAGTTCTTGGGTAAAATGAAACCAACTTTTTATTAAAAATGTTGGTTTCCATAGTTTTTGGGGGTTATTGTCAACACAAAGTCTTCAATGTAAATGCGATCCTCATTTGTCAAGGACCTATCCAACTGGCAAAGGAAATGTGCTCGATTATGCATGAGTCTCTGTAAGTCTCGGAGAGGTTTCGCTGCGACGTCCGCCTCTTGATTACTGAAGAAGTCGCGAAGAAAAAAAATCGAACAGATGTCAAACATGTCCAATAAGTGAACAAGTCCTCTGTGACATCTTTAGCGGACCGGTTGCCGCGAGCGTCCTTAAGTACCACGAAATCGCAGAGACTTGATGGAACTTGGCTAATGATTAAAAGAAATCGAAAGGCGCTATAATATTTATTCCTGGCGTCCTAAAAGAAGTCTACTAAAAAGATTGAACATGTTTGACTTTTGTTCCATTCTTACCTCGACCCCTGAGTCTCAGGATACGTCACCAGACGTCACACGACTGCAAGAGACACATAGTTGCGAACCCCTCTCATTGCCATTGAGATAGGGCCTTTGAGAAATGAAACTGCATTGCATTGAAACCTTTGTGTGACCAAAATCCCAAAACTATAAAACCAAAATTTATATAAAGTTGGTTTCATAACCTAAAAACTAAAAACTTGGAAAAAATGGGTTTTGTATCCTATCACACATTTCAAAGGACCCTAACTCTGTGACCCATTACAGCTTGGACGTAGCAAATGTCTCAAATTAAAGCTGATGAAGTTACTTAGTATTTTAATTAAACAAATCACAAAAAATAAACTATACACTTTGAAATGACTGACCTTTGAACTTTCGATTAAACCTTTTTAATAGGAACACACTGTATATCTGAAAAGGGCAACTCATATACTTTTTAATGATACCAAACTTATACCTGTGTTGTGGGGACTATGACCTAAAAGCAGTTCGGTTTAAAAAAAAAAAGCGTTAAAAGTGGCAATGTTCTGTTACAATAAAGAGTTAAGATCAATTGCAAAATAAGATACGACCCTTCTGAATGGTGGCAGAATGAAGACTCTAATTGTGTGTGTGTTGTATTTGTGTGTCTTAGTGTTGTGTGTGGGGGGGGTGTGTGGCGTGCGTTGCGTGTTGTGTGTGTGTGTGAGGAGGATAGATAGGTTCAGTGTGTGGGTGTATGTGCGTGTGTGTGTGTGTCGGGTAGTCAGTGTTTAGTCTTTGAGTTACCCGAAACTGTAACATGACAATTGTTTATAGTGGCAATACATCTATAGGACACTGGATCGCCCTGGATACCCCAGGTCTGGAGACCTGTCTATTCCACTGTATGGTACTACAATAATCTTCGGCGTTCACATTGCATGTCATGCCATAGATACGGTTGTTGACTGCAGAAATAGAAAACAACACACAAAAATATGATTTCGGGTAACTGGCGGTGGGGGATTTCAACTCAAATAATTCCAAAAGAAGTAAGTAAACAGAGACAAAGAGCTACCACACATCACGAACGAAATTTTGAAACGCCTGCTCAATTGCAGGAACTGAACTAAAAAGAAAAAAACCAAGTCAGGTGCCCAGTTAAAAATTTGAACTATTCTTTTCAAATTTGTCAAAAAAAAAAAAATGTTCCCTATGTTAATTAGTTCACGAACAAGCTGGCCAAGGATCGGGAATTGCAGCTGAGCACGGAAGATTGGTGGTTGAAATCACCAGAACAAACTACTAAACCCATATACATGTACATACTTTTATTTAATTGTATTATCAAAGGTGAATCAAAATGAAAGACGCAAGGGGTCTTGGGCACGTATACTTCTCATTAAACATTCAGCAGGCCTACTTATCACCCTAACTATTGGTACTGTTCCTACAGTAATTAGTTGACAAGAGAGCTTTAAGCAAGTGTAATATATGAATGCAGGAGATTAGAGAGAGTATCATAATGATTTCCATCTTGTAAATATAAAACATGAACCGCAGTAATATAATATAGTATCATATCATGAAAATTGCATTTTTACATGACGTGTGTGTGGTTAACTGGTCACTATAAACTGCGGAAAAAATGACTGCGAGTCCAAGTAAATACCAGCTGAATCTGAGGCGAAAAGAGGCTGGTTTGCTTATAATAATTTTGTATTCTATACTTAATATTCAAAGCTGCTCGTTTAATAAATTAATCGACATTAATATCGCTTTCTCTCGAAGGTGATGTTTGAGTTTTGAAGTGATGCGCCATATTTTTCATGAATAGAACATTTTTTTTAAATATATATTCTATATACATGTATATTTTTCATGCTTTATTCAACTAGGCAAATTGCAAGGACGTGAGAACGAAAAAAGTATGATTTAAATAATGCCTGCATTGAACAGGAACGCATTAGTTTTTAACAATCTAATGAAACAATTTATAGAAGCTTACTGAATAATAAGACAAGCAAGGAGACTCTTTGACATTTTGTTAAATAATAGGGGGAGATCCAAACTGAAAAGAGGCCCTAGTTAGTGATTTTAATGCTGTTTCTGTAACAAACAGCACACCCCTTTGTCTATTCTAAAGAAAATATTATAGGGCAAACAATATTCAGAGGTGTGCTCTTCAAAATTTGTTGCGATCAACCTTCTAAATTCAAGGTGGGCGTCCAAAATTGTATTGCCCTTTTTATGACAAATAGTGTTTTAGAGATAGCATTTTAAGAATCAATCGCTCCAAAATACGGAATCATTATACAAAGAGAATAAATTCCTACAAGGCTGAAAACCTACTTTGATGGAATTTTGAATACGTAAAAATTAATAATTAGCTCAAACAAGTTCATTTTTTCATATTTTTTTCAAAAAAAATGAATGTAATCTAAATTTATACTTCGCACAATATAAACTGCGAACGAAATTTTTAATTGTAAGCTATTTAGAAAATTGTTGAAATATATGCAGCTAAATCTTGTGAGAACTGGAGGTTCGTATAATTATTTTAACAAAAGTTATAATCATCCTAAAGTCGTATCTTGATTTCCGCGTAAAAAATTAACATTTGGTCAATAATCTCTGAAAGCTCCGTACACGAACGTGTATTACTCTATTGGAATGGGTATGGTGTCTTATATTTAAACAAACCATCGTTCAGTCTAAAACTAATCCATTGTATCAAACGAAATGATTAATGATCAGGTAATGCATTCTAGGCTCTATGTAGAAAAATACGGATTAATTATAGCATGACTTTAAATCGCTAGTATCAACTTAATAGTAATATTACTAATCAAAATCGAAGGGAAAGAATCATTAAACTGATAACGAATGATGATCTGCACCCATTCCTCTGTAGCCTATGTAACACTGTTCGTTCATGCATAAAGGTGGAATATTTTTTTTTCTAGCTCAAGCGACATTATGTTGCTCCGTTAATTAATTCTTGAATGTGTTGTCAACCATTCGCTTTCACTTTCTGGAATCCTGGGTATATCTTTGGACGTTCCCTTCACACTTCCCGGGATTTTTGCTTTCAAAAAAAGTTTTTCACCCCCAGAAGATGGCTATTTTCGTCATTTTTCTATTTGGGGCCCTTTTTTGTCACGAGACCCATCAAGGCCCCCTCAGTCTAACCCCAAGAAAACACGTCTAGTTGGAAATCTGTTATTGTTCTTTAAATAAATCTAGATGCATGGTTACAGGCTCGACTCTTTTGTCTAGGGGAGGGGTCAAAATTACATTTTGATTGGGGTTCAACATTCATTTATTCATTTTTAAACCATGGAAATTTCTTATCTTTCCTAAAATTGTATTGTTAAAATCTCAACGCAAACAATAAATCAAAATAAGAATGTTATCAATAATGACCTATTTACAGCCTGTCATCCAAAGGCTTAACAAATTTAAGGGGAAAAATGATGATATTTAAGGGTTTAAAGGTTGTATTCATTTCTTTTTGTTTTCAGCATAAAGATGGATAAAATAGTTCCCGATTTTTCAACCAATCTCGTTTTTTTACTTCAACCCTCCCTAGACAAGAGACCTAGCCATGTCCCGGAAATATAGATTTAACTTAAAGAAACAATATAAAACAATACACCTCAGTCGCGTTTCCTGGGGGTAGGACAGAGGGGGGCTGAATCGGCCGGGAAAAAACAAAAAGGTCCCAAAATGAGAAAAAATTACAAAAAATGGGCATCTGGGGGTTGACAAAACCTTTTTGGGAAAGGTCCAACGTGAAGGGTTGGGAGGAACGCAAGATATAGACAGGGTCCCGAAATGAAAAAGCAGGACAACATATTTCAAGAAATTAAAGTCAGAGCAAAAATCCATGTCGCCTATAGCGCAAAAAAAAATATTCCACTTTATGACGACAGTGTATTTGTTTCTTTTTTTTAACGATGCAATTTTAATAATTGCTATAACTAATGTAGGAATTTCTTCTCTTTTTTAATGATGAAGAGTTCTTGAAAAATATGACTCAGAATCCCTAAACTGCTTGTTTGCCTGCTAGGAATTTTTATGGGGAGGGGGGGGGTCGAAAATTTGAAAAGTGGACCTTTATTTTCAGAAGGCGTAAACTTTTCGAGCGCGAACCGAAAAATTGTGGACTTATAACAGTATATTTAAAACCTTATAATTTTCTTTTTAATTCTTTTACGAGGTGATGATCACCTCCTTTCAGCAAAATAAGTTGTGAGCAACGAAGCGTGACGGTAAATTAAATTTTCCATTTTCATTTACCTTCACTTGCGGAGTCAGGAATTGCAGTCCAATGGGCCTTTCTATGAAACTCTAACAAGCGCGAAGAATCGAGCCGAAGATTTTGATCTCATAATGACCTGAAAGGTAGTGTATTTTCTGACACATTTTGCTTCTTATACTTCGACTTTCGCCATCTCCCCCCTGGATCGCGCCTGGTTGTTTTGAAAATTGAAAAAGTGGAGTTTTTGGCGCAGCATTTGAACTGGAGAAGCGAAAGCGCGAACCAGATTTTGGTTTAATTGACTTGAGGTATGTATTTTCTGAACACTTTTGCTCTTATGCTCAGACCCGTAAATTATGATTGTATAAGGTTTAGACATTTCGAAATAAACATTTCGCAAGGATTCAAGGCTTGCGAAGCGCGAAGGCGGAGCCGGAATTTTGCTGTTTAATGCTGATATGTGTATGTTATATTATGTATTTGTCTATAATCTTTTGGTTTTCTTATATTCTTTTCACAAAGTTGATTGATACCTCCTTTGTGAAAAAAGTGACCTTGCAGTCAAAGAGCCTTTTTGCCTTGTATTTCAGGCTTATTGTGCCTCATATATTAATTAATAGTCCTTCAACGACGGGATGACTAATTCAAAAGATCGAACGCGAACGCGAGTGTAAGAAAATTTACTAATCACATTAAATGTGTGGCATTTGAAGCAATTTTTTTGGACTATAATTCGGCTTTCGTAACGGAAGGTGAAACATGGCGAGCGCGAGCGCGAAGCAGAAATTTTGGTTTATGATGAATGAGGCTGCAATTACTTTTCTCCTTTTTTTTTTTAGATCCTAAAAACATGACCATCACTCTCTTAAAACTAAAATACGAGCATCGAGCGAGAGGAAAATTAAAACTATTTAAATATCCGTTTCACCACCCTGTTTTCCTTTTCTTTTCTCTTCTCTCTCTCTCTCTCTGTTCTTTTGTTTTTTTTTTTTGTTTTGTTTTGTTTTTTGTTGTTGTCAACGGAACCTCTGCGCCAGCGGGGGGGGGGGTGGTTCAGGTCCGACGCCCCCCCCCCTAGTTACAGGCCTGGAAAAGGGAATGGATTGTCTTCTACAATTCATTGCACTTCACTTTTAATTTATGTTTACTATTTGCCGTGTGTCACATAATATAACATAATGAAATGGTCACATAATACACCTTTAAACAACTTTTGTGATGTTTCTGGAATGCTAAGTACCTGTATGTTTATATACATAAAAACAATCAAGTAATAATTTCTTTTACTTGTAGATCATTTATGGTTATATAATTTTCTGCAGAAACCGGTTGATTTATGGTTTAAAAAGTAAAGAACATTTTATTTATAGAGACACATAACTCTCCATACGTCCCGTGTTACGGAGCTTTTTAGAGATTTGACAGAATTGTCGTTTTTTTCGGCGAATCAGATCAGCGACTTAAGATGAAATATATACTTTTGTTTAAAATAATAACGAACCTGCTTTCTCACAAGATGTGTGCAATATTGGAACAATTTTCTAAAAATAGTTAGCATTGAAATTTTTTACCGCAGTTTACAAATGCGAAGTATAATATTGATTAAATTCATTTTTTGAAAAATATTTATAAAATGATCTTCTTTGGGCTGAATATTTCATTTATTCCTCTATATTCATCAAATTATGGTTTCAGCTTGTAGGCAGGTTTATTTTTCTTTTAGTATGATCTGAAATTCGGGCGATGGTGATAGTTCTCTCCAAATGTCTCCCAAATATTATTTGTCATATAAAGGGCAACAAATTGAAACAGCCCCTTAAATTAAGAGGTGATCGCACAAATTTCGAAGAAGCACAGCTTGAATATTGTGGTCCAAGGAATATTTTCTTTCGAAAACAAGGTGTGCTTGTTTGTACAGTACAACTTTGACCTTCATTTATGGGCTTGGATGCTCCCCTTAATAAGGAAATATAACCTTATAGAAGCTGAGGGTATATCAATTTGTTTTATTCATTTGTGACATCTCGAAACCTCTTTCGGTGGATATTTTTGTTTTGTTTTCCCCTGCACATTTTCTAAGGAAAACAAACTAGAAACGTGCGGTGTTACATTAGTAAGGATCAACCTGCAATTTAAATAATCTGTCTGATTGGCAATGATGAGACTTTAAATGCATGAAGTCTGCAACAAGGATGGTGTTGGTTGTTAATCGATTGCCATTGATTGTACATGTACTTTAGGCTACAGGGACTTCTTCTGTTTCAATAAGATGCAATGGATTATTAAAACGGTTCTAGGCAAGTTAACCACCCTGGAACAATAACCCCGAGCAATTAGCCCAGGACAATTACCGCGAGGACAATTTACCAGCGAGGATTACCCCGGACATTACCCCGCGAGACAATTACCCCTCGACCAATTACCCCCGAAGGACATTACCACAAAGGACAATTACCCGCATTCCCCCGGACAATTAAGTCGCACGGACAAAGTGTCTCGCCCCTGGACATTACCACCTGCACCCCTAGACAATTACCCCCTGGACAATTACCCCCTAACACCCCCCACAATCCCCCCGAGGCAATTACCCCTCGAGAGTTACCCGAATCAACTAGCTACCGACGACATTCCCCCTCAAGGCATTGATGTGGAATCGAGCGCGCCATTGTGGGTCTCTGCCCGGTGGGTCGCAGGTTTTCTATTATTTTTACTTGATTTATATCATAATGAGTTTCTCTTTCTCTTTCATATTTTCTTTTCTCCTTTGTTCTCTCTCATTTCTTCTTTTTCCTTGCTTTTTTCTCCCCCGCCCCGCTCTCACCCATCTGCGATGAAAAAAAATGGGGGGGGGCGGGCTTGAGGCCCAAGGCCCCCCACCCCGACGTTTTGGATACTCATATGTTGATACGTCTTGTCGAAAATGAAGAGAGAAGTCGGGATCAAAAGATCGAGTAAATCGCAAACTAAATAAAAAGCTAAAATTTTGAGGAATTTTTTTATTTATTTTCTGTTCTAACCATGCTTCATCTTTGCTGTAAAAAAATGAGTGAAATGATAAGGTGAAAGTGGTAAAAAAGAGTTTTTCGGCGAGTTGTTTTGTTTCGGTCATAAATTTTGTTTTTTTCCGGGACATACAGCGCAACGTCCCGCTCTTATTTCCCCATCTCCGTTTAGCTCGTCCGCGTTAGCAGCGCATGGATTTGTTTGTGGCGTTACGGTCATGTGTTGTGTGATTTCTATGGCTTTTTGTTTTGTTTTTGTGAGCGAATAGGACTAAACGCTCGTTTAGCTGCAATCAGCTGTGGCGATGCCAACACACCGCTGTGAATAAGCGTGTTCATCCGGATAGGCGAGCACGCAAAAGAATGTCATAATAACAATGGGTGGGGGGGGGGGGTTATGTGGAAAGCTACTATTTGCTGACTTAGCTTAATCTGGATCCAAATGAATGTTATTTGCATTTTATTTTAGGGGCCGCGATATCTGTTGTCCTGATGGGAAAATTAAAACTCCTATAACAATTTGGTTCCATCAGGGAAACATAGAGCACAACAAAGAGGGACGTGATCTAATAACTTCTTATACAAGTATTTAGGTTAAGTTTTAAGACGCGTAAGAAGATGTAATTTAAATTGAAAAAAAATATGTTTTTAAAATTGTTGATATTGCTTATGGTGGAAACATGGTATAAGAGGGGGGGGGGGAGTGGAAAATCAATCTAGTTTTATAAGCTGCTGGATTGGTATCTCATTTGTTGGGAATACTTTGAACAATCTTTAGACGGCTTAGAAACAAGTTTGAGACGAGTTGTTGAGACGTCGCGGAGACGTCCTCGCAGACTTTCATGATCGCGGATACTACTTTGAGACATTTCTCTGAAACTGCTTTGAAACAGATTTTGAAAAATCTCGGAGACTTCTCCTCGACAGAAATAAGACGGAAAAACGTTATCCGTCGCGAAAATCGATCCTTTGCGAAGACGTCTCCGCTATTTTTGTAAACAAATTTTTGAAATTGTCGTGAGATAATCTCGGAGGCTTTTCCTCGAGACGGAATAAAGACGGAAATAAACTTTTTATCCGTCTCGAAGAAACGATTCCGTTGCGAAGACGTCTCCCCGCTATATCACCTTCACTTCGACAAAAGTTCCGTAAGATTTACACAAAATTAAACTTTTTTAAACTTTAATGTTGTGTAGTTTTTAAGATTTGTTTTATTTGTTTTTCATATTTTTCATATTATATACCTTTTTAATTTATTTTGTCTTTCACCTTTGGCTACTTTTTGAATATTATTATCAATAAAAGACAAATCCTCACACCAAATCAATTGACGTTATCAATTTAAGTTTTATTTTGCAAACTCGATCGAACAAACTACCGATACAATAGCGATGCCATAATGGGCAAGAGAGAAACAAAGAGACAGAGAGAGGAGAGAGAGAGAAGGGGAGATAGTAAGGAGTATGAATACCCCCCCCCCCCTATTTTAAGTAAAGCGTCGACGGAGACACGGGACCCGCTTGAGTAACACATAATGTGGTGAGTGACCCCCCCCCGGGCTTTTAACGTAAGCCCATTTTTGACCAAAAAATAGGCATCCAAATCTCACACCCAAATCAATTGGCGTTATCATTTAAGTTAATTTTGCAAACTCGATCGGAACAAATTACGATCCAAATAGCAATGCCATAAGAAAGAAAGAGAATGGGCAAGAGAGAAACAATATAGAAGAGAGAGAGAGAGAGAAGAGAGAGAGAGAGAGAGAGAGAGAGAAAGATAGCTTTCAAAAAGATAAAGTGTTCCTGAGTCGCGGAGACGTCTCCGCAAAAAGAATAGAAGTTTTGTTTCCGAAGAAGAATAAATAGTATTAGAGAGTCTCCTGAATTAGGAGACGGATTTCTCTCATAAATTGCCGCTGAAGCGTCTCGGAGACGTCTCTAATACTATTTATCCGTCGCGGAGACGAAATTTGTATTCTGTCGCGGAGACGTCTCCGCGAGGTGAGATAGCACCCATAGCTACTAGCAAATTTCTGCAGTTTATTTTACAAAGTAATGTGTTTAAAAAAGTGCGTTTTACTAAACACGACGAAACAAACGATACTCTTAAAATAATTCATTTCTAATAATTATTAATATCTTCTTATTACTGGTAACAAGTTTGATCAATAAAAGACGAGATCGAGCAAATCATTTACGTTTTTATTTTCATTGTCTTAAGCTAACCTAGCCACTCATAAAACGTGATCAGAGAAATTTCAAATACATTGTGAGGCGCAAATAATTTATTAAAACATTTTTGGGAGGCTTATCTTATCATATACTTATTCAAAGAATATAAAACAAATGCATAAGCCCCTGTAACAAGAAAATTTAGTCTATAGACCATTATATGTTTAAAATTTCCAACAGAGTTCAGATCAAAATGACTCGCTTTATTATGAGCAAGAGTACGCGATTGACATTCAAAGAACGCACGCAAACATCGAAATAAACCAAAAAGGTTTTTAAATAGTTTTGTTTCTAAACTAATTTAGCGCCAGGATTGGTAAACACTTTTCTTAAAAAGCGGACTTTTTTTAAACAATTGAAAGAGCATGACGTTTTCATTTATTTGACGAAGATATAAACAACTACCAAATTCAGCTTCTTTTTTTTGAGAAGATTGAACATCGCCGTTATTCGCTTGCTTGCGCTTGCCTCGATCATGCGTGACGACGAGTATTGTTCTCTGTATACCTGAATGCAGCCTCCTCATTGGTCAATCGTTTCACCTTTTGTAACAAGTGGTTGCTAGGGCATTTCGGTGAGTACAGGGTGACAGAGTGTTCTTATTTTTCTTGGCGCGGGGTACAAAGGAAGTCAAACTTCGCAGACGTTTTTCTCTTGATTTGATTTCCAAGACACAATTCTCCTCGCGTTCAGAGGCTATATCTCCACTTCTATTACTCTTTTACAGTCGGGTTATATATCAAATTCAAGGCAATGAATCGGGATCAATAATATAATAAAATGGATTTCAAAAATTGCGAATAGTCTCTCCTTCGACGTGAACGCATCACATATATGCATCAGAAAATATGTAACGGGCCCTCATATTACTTTTAATTTTCATAGAATAACATTTGAACATTCATGAAGGACACAAAATACACATAATAATCACACATGCTGAATCTCTGATTCATCTCTGATTCAACTGATATGATTTTTTATTTATTTTTGTTTAATTTCACGAAAACATGGAATAAACCTTGGTCTGAACCCATGGTTTCTAAGGGCGGCAATAAAGGTCATAATTAATAACTCCATAAATTACAAATCGAGTGAAAATATTAACTAAAGCTTAATATCAATTTATGTAAAAATAAAGGTTAATCGTAAAATTAATATCATACAATAAGTATTCGTATGGCCCAGATGACGCCAATAGAAACCATGATTTCGACACGTATTTTGTGAATCTACCGTTGGGAATAATGAGGCCGTTTACATATTTTCTGATGCATATAATGTGTATCCAACAGGGGGCTTGGGGTGGCAAGCGCCCCTCCCATTTTTTCATGGCGCAGAAGGCGCCGCTAAACAAACAAAAAAGGGGAAGGAGGGGTGAGGTGGTGTGGTCGAATGGATAAGTGGCGGACTGACGATCACAAGGTACGGCGGTTTTAATCCCGTCACATTCCCACTAATGTCCTTTGGCAAATATTAATCTGCAATTTGCCAGACTTGACCTAGTAGGTAAATGGGTACCGGTAGGAAGAAATTCCTCGAATGGGCTAAAGCGCCCTTTATAAGGGCAGCTATGGCTATAGCCGTTAATATATTAGCTGCGCCACTGAATAGTTTACTAAATTAGTCGGCGCA
The DNA here is from genome assembly GCA_940671915.1 of Paracentrotus lividus. Taxonomy (NCBI): domain Eukaryota; kingdom Metazoa; phylum Echinodermata; class Echinoidea; order Camarodonta; family Echinidae; genus Paracentrotus; species Paracentrotus lividus. The sequence goes on from CALNVZ010002880.1 coordinate 16,743, forward strand.
TTATAATGCTTAATATTGATATTATTATTAAATATTATTAAAGGAAAGGAAGAAAAAAGGAAAAAAAGGAAAATAAGAAGTGTGTGTGTGAGAGAGAGAGAGGGCAGAGATAGAAAGGAGAAAGATAAATATAAGAGAAAGGGAAAGAGAAAGCCATTAAGATAAGATCAAGTAGAAAATAATTCGAAAAACTTGCGACACCAGGCGAGACTCACAATGGGCGCCGCTCGATCCAACATCAATTGCCGGTGGAAGGGGGTGGTAACTGTCCGGGGTAAATGTCCTCGGGGTAATTGTCCGGGGGTAATTGTCCTCGGGGTAATTTTCCTTGGGTAATTGATCGGGGGTTAATTGTTTCGGGGGTAATTGTCCTGGGGACAATTGTTCGGGGGTATTTTCCTGGGGATAATTGTTCGGGGGTAATTGTCCTTCGGGGTAAATTGTCCTGGGGGTAGTTGTCCTGATACGAAATATAAAGAGAAAGAGAAAGAGAAATTCATTAAGATAAGATCGAGTAGAAAATAATTCGAAAACTGCGAGCGAGACTCACATGGGCGCCTCTTGATTCCAACATCAATGCCTGTGAGGGGGTAATTGTCAGGGGGTAATTGTCCTCTGAGGGGTAATTTTCCGGGGTAATTGTCCTCAGGGGTAATTGTCCTCGGGGGTAATTGTCCTCGGGGAGAATTGTCCTCAGGGGGTAATTGTCTGGGGGTTAATTGTCCGGGGGTAATTGTCCGGGGGTAATTGTCCGGGGTAATTGTCCGGGGGGGGTAATTGTCCTCGGGGGGAATTGTCCGGGGGTAATTGTCCTCGGGGGTAATTGTCCTCAGGGGTAATTGTCCGGTGGTAAATTGTCCGGGGTAATTGTCCCTCGGGGGTAATTTGTCCGGGGTAGTTGTCGGGGGGGTAATTGTCCGTGGGTTAATTGTCCTGATACGGTATTAGGTATCACGGGGGTGTGTTCAGATCCTGGGAGTCTCTTTCAACTCGACCTGGTCAAATCATACATGTCATACTCAGCAATAATTACATTATTTCATTTCAAATCAGACAGCAGGAATCAAACTGGTCGTGCTGGTTGTGGAGGTATATCAAAATACTTTTTGTAAAGCAAATTTATGATCCCTCTATGTATAACCCATCGGATATTATTTTGTAGAGACCATCTACGTTTGCCAGGATTATGATCAAGGAATAGCAATTATCTTCGAACGCTATTTAGTTTTTACGCGAGTAAGCTCATGATTTATTCCTCCATAATTCATCGAACAAACGTCCACGGCGTATACAATTCTATCTACAGGTGGATAAGTAGGACTCTCTTTAGACACTGATACTGCACCTATAAAGTGAGTACTTCAATAACACTTTTTTTTAGAATAACAAAGTGTGCTATAAAGAGGCCATACAATTATATAAAGTGATAAAAGACACGGATTTTGCACTTGGGATAAACCCATTTGCACTACTAAGAATTTGGTATAATTTCCCTATTGCCTAATACATACTTGAGCTGGTCCCATAGGTTTTTCGTATAATTCCCAAATGAATATTTAAGCTATTAATTTATTACAGGAATCGAGGTGTTAAAGCAAGTGGACATTACACGAAACAGGATAACAGGAAACAGGAAATTATACTAATGGGTAATTAGATGAACTTGTAGAAGAAATTAAATTAGACCATGTTGTGTGAGACCAAACATATTTGTTAACATGTCTATTGTTTTTGAAGAGCTCAATGCCAAAAGGGGCTTAGGCAAAATTTCCCCTTTTTTTTCTTTTTTTTAAATCAATTTTTTTAATGGAAATCTATGCACATTTCAAAAGGGATACAAACTCACAATATCGCGTTCATTCTTTCACGATTAATACAGTTAAATAATTTCATGATAGTAAAGGAATTATGCACAAAAAAAAAAAAAATCATTTGAAATGACGAGCAAACATTTGTCGGTAACTGACGTTACAAAAAAAGGACATGGATTTTGATCGTGTGGTTTCCAATACTAGTAACATTATCTCATGACTGAGACATAGTGTTATGAAATCGGTACATTGCCAATTGGTCTAAACCCACTTTGACTAATGCACGTTTGGTCCAACCTCACTTGGTCTAATTTTATTTTGTCTACCACAAGCTCGTCTAATGACCTTGATATCTAAATGCTAATTCTCCTATATACCTTTTTGTCTCATTATTATTTGGTCTAATGTCCATTGCGTCTTATGTCAACTTGGCATCGGACCAAAAATTCATTTTGACATTAGACCAAAGTGCAATTAGATCAAGAGCGGCGATTTCATGTCACGACATGGGGGGGGGGGGACGGAAACACCGTCAAGCGGAATAAAGCGTTCCAAATAACAAATATTTTTATATCCAAAATTCGAAATAGAATGACCTACTTCGCAATTACGCATAAACTAATGACAATACTTGCAAGTGCGAAGCGCGAGCCGAAAATTTTGCCTTATAATAACATTTAGCATTGTATTTGACATACATTTTGCCAATTTATTAGCTTCACGAGCTAAACACTAAATAATAAGAAAAAAATATTAGGATTTAAAAATTGAGGTGGGGGGGGGAACGACGGTCCCCCCAGAAAAAAAAATCGAAGGGGCTACACACCCCCGTCCCCCAGGATCGCCGCCAATGAATTAGACCATTCGGCTATTAGACGAATAGGCAATTAGATCTAGTATGTATAAGACAAAATAAAACTTAGAGCAAAATGTAAGAACGCTAAATGGGTTTAGCCAATGTGGTATAAGACAAACCGAGAATTGGGCCAACTGTTGTTAGACAAAGTAGAAATAAACTATGATATCATACCAGAGTTTTTGGAACTACAGGTAGATGCCAAGTGTGCGTCTGGCCAGATGAAGGGGGCTAACTGTACATGTATAGATGTTGTGGTGATATTGGGGAGGGGGGGGGTGGCATAATTGGTATAGACATGTGCAAAATGCTATTAGGCATATATATCAGGCGCGGATCCAGGGGGGGGGCAGCTTGTACAAATTTTCGCCCAATATATTCATTAACAAGCGCGAAATAGGCTTAATTGGGTTCTAAACGACTAAACTAGGCCTTTAATGTGTAAGGGTCCACGAGGCCGATTTTCTTAATTGTTTATTTTGCAATATACTGCTCAAACGCGGTTTTTTTTTTAAGAAAAGAAATACGTGAACACTCTCCTCTCTCTCTCTCTCTCCCTCGTCTCTCTTCTCTTCTCTCTCTCCTTCTCTATATAATCCGCCCATAATAATTTGCATGATAGTTGTCAGAATGCAAAGGTATTGTTGAACATTTTCATGTTAAGACTTTCTATTGGCTGAATTTGTTGACGATGTGTTTAGTTTTATGACGGGGTGTGTTCGGATCCTCGGAGTCTCTTTCAACTCGACCAGGTCAAATCATACTCAGCAATAATTATATTAC
>CALNVZ010002881.1:4237-22761 GCA_940671915.1 Paracentrotus lividus
GAAAGAAAATCAATAAAGTAATCTTGAATCTAATCTTGAATCTTGAATCTGCACAACATTTTTCCCCTAAAGTAGGGTTCCCCCCCCCCCCTTGTTACACTCTACAAACTGAAGTGCTAATCTATGGTTGCTCGTATAGTAACTGCATTTGAAGTGCTATATCACCACCTGAAGTGCCATTTTAGCACTTGCCCAAGTTATAATATATCAACAAAAAGGTTCAATGTCGGTATGGGATTCGAACCGGACCCACACAGACATGGAAGAGTACCGCTGACGTTACCAACGGAGATCTCCCTAACTTATATTGATTATGACAGCATAGTAGATGACTATGACAAATTTGAAGAAAATTCATGATGCAATAATATGATCTGCTAGCAATAATATTGTGAGATGTGAAATGGTCCAACGCGCTCGTCAGCGTTTCTCATGCCATGCATGCAGGGGACCCAGGTTTGCTTGTTTTTTTTTGTTTTTTTTTTTTGTATTTTTAAGTCACACCATTTTCAGTTCGCGTAAAAGTGCTAAAACATCACTTTCAGTGCAGTCACTATGCAAGCTCTTAAAAACAGCTGATTTCAGCCTCTGAAGTGCTAAAAAGAGCATTTCAGTTTTTAAAGTGTACGGGCCTGTTAAAAAGATGCAATATGGAACTTAAACTTAAAGTCTGGAATTTCGTATTTAGTGTGTGTTTTCTTAATTATAATATCGTGTTTAATTCTTAAGGAATAAAAAAAAAAACCTAATTCTTAATTATGAATTACCCTTTGCCTTTTAAACGACATCTTTATGATTATTAGAAAGAATCAGCCTGACGTGTATCATTGTAAAATTATTCAATCGCATGATATTAAACCGGATAAGAGAAGCTATTGACCCAGAACTGAGAATAAATCAGAATGGATTTAGGCGAGGTAGAACCACGGTTGCTCAAATCCTGGCTCTTAGACGCATCATTGAAGAGGTAAAACTGAACAACCTGTCTGCGGTGCTGACATTTGTTGACTTTAAGAAAGCTTTCGATTCCATCCTTCGCACGAAGATGATGAAAATCCTAAAAGCCTACGGTATACCACCAAATCTACTAAATGCCATTAACAACATGTACACTAATACAAGGGCTAAAGTTGTAATGCCAGATGGAGAGACGGAAGAATTTAATGTTCTTGCAGGAGTCCTGCAAGGTGATACCCTTGCACCCTTCCTCTTGTCAGACTTCTGAACAAGAATGGCTTATAAGAAGCAACCTACTTGTATAATGTTTTTATCTTTCACATGTTATGACATGAATAATTTAGATAAATGATTATTTAATATACATGTATATGAATGTTTACCGGCTATTCTCCCAAATTCAATTTGAACCTATTACAATATTTCAATGGATGTTATTATTTTAAAGTACTACCTTTTGAGTCCGTTTCCAGTTTTTATTTCAGATCATAACGACAGATGCAACCACTTAAATTTCTCTGTATAATGCCCCTAAACTTTTTGAATGTCATTAAGTTTTTAAGTTTTTATTTGTAAATCCTTATAATTATGTATTGACCTTTTGCCTTCATTGGAAGTTCATAAGAATTTTACATGGTTACATTTATAAGCATTATATGGAATCTTCAACGAATACTTTTTACTTTTGTTATCGCTAGTTTACTATACAATTTATTTGTAAAAATATGAACTTTCTTAACTTATTGATTATGTGCCTTACTGATCATATATAAAGCGGAAATGATTCTCTTTTCTAGCAATCTCCACCCCTATAATACTAATATATATTTTTAAACAGGCTAAATAGTAAACAAAATTGTCATCAAAAGCTACACTACACACTATTTTACCCAAATTCTATAACTTTTTTTTTCTTTTCCAGATGTTAAATAATTTGATTCTAAGAACCAACACTTTCAAGTTTGACCTCTGTTAATACCAATATTACTTTCTTGTATTTTGTTTCAAATTTAATTTATTGATTGAACTTTATTTTAATTTTGAATGTTTGTATATTTCATCATGTATTTTGTAAACGATTTTGTAAACTGGATGTATTTTAGCCTTCGGGCTGCCATGTTCAGCTTTTTAAAATAAACCATTCAATAAAAAAAATAAAAAAAAAATTATCATAGTTCTCGACTATGCTCTGAGACAGGCTACAGGTGGACCGGGAGCTGAGCTTGGATTTATTGTAACTCCAAGAAGATCTAGAAGAGTCCAAGCGGTCAGAATTACAGATTTGGATTTTGCTGACGACATCTGCCTGTTAAGCAACCAGATTGACGAGGCTCAACAACTTCTGCAAAGGATAGAAACGGAATGTAGCAAGGTTGGGCTTGGACTTAACTCCAGAAAAACAGAGTTTATGACATACAATGTACCAGAACATGACTCACTGAGGACAAGTACAGGTAATGCACTAAAAGAGGTAGAAGACTTTAAATACCTTGGATCATGGGTGAATTCAACAGAAACTGATGTTAAGACCAGGAGGGCAATAGCCTGGAAAGCTCCCAATAAAATGAGTGCCGTCTGGAAGTCTCACTTGTCCCGAGGTGTCAAACTAGGCTTCTTCATCGCAACTGTGGTAACAGTACTGCTCTATGGTTGTGAGGCATGGACAGTCACCCCGGTGCTGGAGAAGTCTCTTAATGGGTGTTACACAAGAATGCTCAGAACGGTGCTCAATATCGACTGGAGACAACAGATACCAAACGAGACGCCGTATGGAAAACTACCCAAAATAGGTGACAAGATAGCAACGAGAAGAATGCAGCTTGCTGGTCATTGCTTTCGACACCCAGAGTTGGACGCCAGCAGTCTCATCATTTGGGAGCCCACGCATGGACATCGGGGGCGTGGTAGAAAACGCAAGAGCTACCTAGACATCATGAAATCGGATGCTGGAGTAGTTGGAACAGATGAGCTGAAGAACTGCATGCACGACAGAGATAACTGGAGGATTCGTACTAGGTCTCGGCAGTTTAGCCGACCTGGTAGGTAGGTAGGTATTAGAAAGGCATACTAGATCGAAAACAAAATATTTGACTATTCATTGGCAGATATAGAGTAGGATGCAAAAAAAAAAAATAACACATGATATATTTAGGGGCCTTACTTCAAATATGTTATCTATCCCATAACAATTATTTAAAAAAAATAAAAATTAAAAATAAATAAAAAATAAAAAAAGAATAAAATTTATATAAAAAAATATATTAAAAGATTGTCTTTACATGTTCAGTTGTGCCCTTAGATTTCAACTTTTTTAATTGCTCCCTCCCCCTTTTCTCAAAAACTGAATCCTTCACTGATCTGCATTCCAGTAACAAAAAATAAATGATAATAAAAAAATAATAATATAGGTTTTCCCGGCCATTTTCATGCCCCATTCACTCAAGTACATGTGTGCAGCAGTCAATTTAGCAGATTTTTTTGTCTGTGCTTAAACTGACATTTCAATTTCGCACTTTATGCATTCAACATAATGCATACAGTTGTCCGCAAAATTGTTCATACCCCTGACATTTTTAAAGTTTTTTTTAATTTTGCTCTCAAATAAATGAGTTTCGTCAAACTTTTGGGTGATCAGTATGTTACCAACATCTTGACTACTAGGAAAATTTGATATTTTGAGCAATTTGATATTCCAGGGGTATTTTATTGACATATTTACGAAAAACACCATGTTCATAATTGTTCATACCCTAGGGGTGCCCAGTCCAATTTCCTATAAAATAACCACAAATACATATTATTTTCTTCAAATAACCATCTGAAATATTTTTTTGCAAAAGTCTATAGTCTTTCTTTATGGCTTCTGTGGGGTCTGGCCCATGTTTTCTCTGGAAAACCTCCAGGCTGAGTCAGGTTGTATGGTCTTTGAGCCATCCTGTAATTATTCAGATTTCCAACCCCTCTATTCTTGGTTTCTTGCTAGGACTTTGAATTTTTCACTTAGGAACATTCATATAAATGTTATTGAAATAGAATAATCGCTCTACCAATACTTTTTAGTCCCTGATCTAGCACTCAAGTGCTTCTTTCATGAGCACCAGATATAAGACACTTTGGAAAAAGCTTCCATGAGCATGACTAAAAGTGCAAGATGTTTCCTTGAATTGCCAAATAAGTATACTGAGAGGCCTCCAATAACACACAGATCACAACCAAAGTCGGAATGGATACCACTGACCAGCCACAGACGAAGGTGCCAATGAGCAAGTACTGCATAGAGGATATCTATACAAACACTACCCAATACAGACTCCAGTTTTGCAGTCAGACCCACCGGCAGGCATCTGCACAGTTCCTGACCTCATTTAAACCAGAACTTTAACTTATGGACAATAATTATATAAGTTGATGAGAGAAAATAAGAATTTACGAGTGATATGGACTTTCTTAAATTTGGCAAAAAAAAGATGAATCTTTCAATCTAAAGAACGGTGTCCTGATTTTAGCACACGGCATTCACATAGAACTGCTATGGGGGATTATCAGGGCGGGTAGCACTGGGAATCTTTTCAGAATAGGAGGCATCCCGGTGAGGACATTTTTATAAAGATCCTGGATGAAAACTTGCAGAAGTATGCTTGTTAATGTTACCTGGGACAGCATTGGACATATCAACAGGACGAAGTTCAGAAGCATACGGCCAACTTAGTCAAGAAGTAGTTCAAAGACAATCATAATGAATGATCTGGAGAGGAAAAATTGGACGACCTGACAAGAATCCCTTGAGATATATGTCTGGGAAGTTGAACACTCACAAAATGGCCCAAAGGCCATGCAACCTTACACAGTCTGGACGTTCTCTAAAGGACTCATTGGTCAAAACCCACAAAAAACATGAATAATGCTTCTGGACATTTGCAAGAACTATTTTAGGTGGAAATTTAAATAAATAATAATAATTGAGATAATTAGATAAGAAATTAGATTTGGCACCCCTGTAGGGTATGAATAAGTATGAACATGGCGGTTTTAGTGAATTTGTCAACAAAATACCCCTAGAATACCGAATTTCTCAAAATTTCAAATTTTCCTAATTGTTCAATTGTTAGTAACATACTTATCAACAGAAAGTTTGACGAAACGCATTCAGTTAGCAGCACGTCTCAAAAAACTTAAAACACGATAGGGGTATGAACAATTTTGCGGACAACTGTATATGAAACAAAAAGGTACTTTAGTCAATCGAATTCCTACATAAATTGCCAGTTTCACAATAGTATTATTCAATTTCGCATTTAATGTAAACAAGAGCTAATTTCGTACCGATTTTTATTTTCTTCTTCATTTGAAAGCTATATATTTAGTGCGAAGAGTAATCAATTTCACTGTGTATAATTACTAAAGAAATATTTTATGGATGTTGAAATTGAAGAGTGTAGTGGAAGAAGTACTTAAGTCACATAATACTAGTTCTGAGATATAAGCGTTTGAATATTTCAAATTACTCCTCACATCACATTTTTTTTTAATTTCAGATTCAAACTTGGTGGAGTTGATTTTTTATCACAAAAGAATAATATATGCCAAATTTGAGGAATTTCGTGCCTATCGATTTCCGATAATCAATAACCCATATCGTGGACTTAAGTACTTCTTCCACTATAATCGTGGACTTAGGTACTTCTTCCACTACAATCGTGGACTTAAGTACTTCTTCCACTACAATCATGGACTTAAGTACTTCTTCCACTACAAAGCCTCATTATGGGGGTTTCTTGTTTTAGGCAATATGTATTGATTTCTTTAAAAATTGAGGCTTTATTATATTTTGATATGGTGTATTTGTAATATTCATATATAACAAATCTTACTGTGGGGTTGGGGGTGTCATTATGCTATTTTTACCCACTTTGGGGCATTTTTTTCTCAAAATTTTGGAGTTTCAAAGAGTGAAGCCTGCTTCCCTAGATTTCACCTGTCTAAATAAATGACCAACATTGCATATTTCCCCATATTATTGATAGGGATTAATCATATGGGGGTGGCAATATTATTTTTTTGTTTTAGGGCACCTTTTTACTATTTTGGGATTTTAAAGGAGACCAGCCCCGTAAACTAGCCTGTGACTATTGTTTGACATATATTGACAAAATATTAAATTAAGCTGGCAGCGCACGTAAGTTTTCAATATATCTCACTGATGTTAATTATACCCCAGTTGGGGCACTTTTTTTTGGGGGGGGGGTGTTTTATGGGCAGCCCCGTCTAACCTGGTTTCTTGCCTGTCTGACACGATGTGATAAAACTCATTTATATAAACTTCTACATATACTGCCTATAAAGTGGCAAAATTAGGACCTACTATACCCGATGGGGGGCTTTTTAAATATTTTTTTTTTATGTTGAAGGGCAGGGGGGGCAATTCCACTTTACTACAAAAATGATAGGACTTTTAAATATATTTGATAATATTTGACTTGAGACGCAACATTGCAGGTAAACCTTTTGTGTGTGCATGCTTTGACATCCGCAATATTTTATTTATTTATTTATTTTTATTTTTTATTTATTATTTTTTTTTGGGGGGGCGGCGCTAATCAACGCCCACACGCCCTTTGTGCTTACTGTCTTGCAAAGTCCCAATATTGCATTCACTATGAAGACTTCCACTTCCCTACTGTGAAAACCAGCTATTCTGTTTTAGCTACCCCTCCAAAAACAAATAAATTTGTTTTGACCCCCCTCCCCCCCCCCCCGACACACACTCACACACCCACACACAAACACGTACATATCTTAGAACACATTTTGGGGTCTGCCAATACCAAAAATAGGAGGGTTGTCCTATTCCTCGTCCCATAGTGAAAACTTGGACTCACAGCTTGGTGGACTTAGGTACTTTCTTCCACTACAATCATGGACTTAAGTACTTCTTCCACTACAATGATGACTTAAGTACTTCTTCCACTACAAAACCTCAATTTCGAAAAATGGGGGTTGTTGGTTGGGGCACTTGCAATAATTTTTTCGCAAAAGCTGATCTTGCACAGATTCTTGATGGTCTGTGAATATCATTTATGCAAAAAACTCATTTTTGAAAAAATGTGACTTAAGTACTTCTTCCACTACACTCTTCAATTGTTGGTCATTATTTTTGCTCATAAATGAATACGATAGATAAATATTCATCACCATATCCCACATAAAGTAAAGATTCCGATATACAAGCTAAACTTGAAATAGAGAAAGATGGACGCACCATGCACCCCTCTCCATTCCTCTCTAGAGTAATGACTTTATGACAACGTTAATTGTATATATAAATATATATTTTCATTATTTAATTTTCATTTTATATACCTCATTCATTTAATCATCTTTTAAAAATGTATAGACATGTATCTGTAAAGGCTCCATGTTTCATTAATTTTCTTTCATATATTTTCTTGTTTACTTGTTCTTCTTAAAATCCCCCCCCCCTTGTCATATTCGGGAACTTATTTCAGAAATTTTCCTCAAAGAATTGAAAACTACCCCTAATTACACATAGGTCGGGGGTTTCCCCCTACCTGGGTGGTGTTGCATAAAACTTTTTTTCTAACCTGAGTTTTCTCGGGTTAAAAAACTCAGGTTATGTATTTTTCAGGTTATTAAACCTGAGTTTTAAGACCCCCTAAATATCGATTGCATAAACACTTTTGAAAACTCGGGTTAGCATCCTAAGTTTTTGTCAATAATGCGCATGCGCGATCCAATTAAACCTGAGTTTTTTTTCACCGCACAACTGGGGAGCAACTTCAGCGACGGCATCGAAGATAGAGGTAAATTTTAATATTTACGTAGTATCATGTTCAATTTGCCGATTCGCAGTATTGAGAGAGGGTGGTGATAATAGTTTTCGTTGTATTTATTTGTAAACAATGAGATCGTTTTATTGTCATTTAACGCCAAAACGAGAGTGGACCTCGTCCGTCGCGTTCAACAAAGAACTGGCCTCCATTGCCGCCGTAACTCTGGCGTAGCTGTTCAGAGTCTGCTGCATGCGCATGCAGGCTTGCAAATGAAATGATGTCGATTTACTGTCCGTTTAAGCATGTTAGGTTACGTCTCTAGATGTATAGATTCTAACTGTTGTTACTAGAATCTAGATCTTATTATATTTTCTCTAGTAAACTCGACTCCCAAGTCTAGCCTGTTTTAAGACTGCGAGACTTAGGATGGGTTACGCTTAAATTAAAAGCAGAAGAACCAGGCAAAGGCTTTGCATGATGTATACGATGGTAAATGGACTAGTCTCAATCCCTATCAACGACTATGTTCAACCGAATGAGAGATCCACGCGGCAAAACCCAACGAAATTTAAACAGATACTTCACAATGCTAGAGCTTTCCAGGACTCCTTCTGTGTTACAATCGTAATCGACTGGAACAAACTACCTGCTGACACAGTAAACTCTCAATCCTTGGAGTCTTTCAAAAACAAATTAAACCTTAATTAATGCTACGAGGCACTGTGTTAGGGTGATGTGTCAGGAACTGACATTTTGCTGACGCCAACGATAGCAGATACAGAATAGATCTACAGAAGACTAAACACTTCTGTAGTTTAGTTAAGACTAAAGATCTAGTTAAGACTAGATCTACTAGTTAAGACCCTTTTGGATTATTTCATTTGGTTAGAAAACTTAAAATTTGCGCTCTAACTGTTACCATTTCTACCGTTCATGTGTTGTTGTTTTTTGGGGTTTTGCAGACCGACTTGCCATGGTACTGCTATTTGGGCTTGGTGACTTCAATGCCAGCCTTGTTGTAGGCCTAGGTCTAACTGTTAATCTATAATCGGCATTCGATTAATGGGGCCCCCTTACTCTCTCATCAAATAAATTTTTACATTCTAATTTCTATATTTGTTCATACTTTTCACCCCAAACATCCCTCTCCACAGCTCCCCAACTCCTCCTCAACTCATAATTTATTTCAGAACTTTTTAATAGATATCTTAGAGTTCAGTTACTTTCATGACTGACTAGTTCAACTTATTTAGATGGGTTCTGATCTAATTTTCTCATCTTTATATTTTTTTTTTGCAGAAAATGTCAAAAGAGGACTACAAAACAGAAAGAAGAGAAGATGCAATCGCATTTACCAAACAAGGGGTATAGCTTAATATTCAATATTTAGCTATTAAGTATAATAACTTACTTTTTTAGTGTGCCATCTACTTTATTGATTTGTTTCAGCAAAAATAATTTCAAAAATTATCCACTTGAGGTGTCCTATGTGTAGGTACACATATCCACTAAGTCTGGTTAATAATCATAGATTAATAAGCTTTTGAGTATCGTAAATTTAAAGTCAATTGCCGTAACAAAGTCGTAAAAATTTTATCATTAACTCTCTTAATTTTGTTTTTACCTATATTTTAATTGGCTATTTCTTCATCGAAAGATTTTACCCTCAGAAGACAACGTAGTGAACTAAAAACTTGTCTTGAATGCTTATATGCAACCGAAGTGTACAAAACATCATAGTTTTGAGAGTCTGAGTTAATGTGTGTGCCCCCCCTTTAATTGCAAGGTTTGGCAGGGGAAAGAAGCTTAGCTGCATTGGATACCAACAAAGAAGTGTTCATATCGTTTAGCATGATTTGATCAGGAGTAAAGAAGGGGGCTGAATAAAGTCTAGGAGAGATTACTATCTCGGTAAGGATTCAAAACTGTAACCACCAATCAAAACAAAGGATAACAAATAAATGATATATAAATGTACAATGTTTGTAATACAAGATAATGATAAAAATGATCAATAGATGGTTAACCATATTTAACTAATTTAAATATCAAATTTGTATCTTAAATCTGAAATAATCACATGTTTACCTTCCAAATTTGATCAATGTGTGTTTTGTAAAGGTAGTAATGGGACGTCTAAGCTTTGTGTTAAAATGGGAGTGGTCACATTTTATTATCAATATATTGTCAATAAAGATTTTAATTTGAATGTCTGGTGATTAAATGTATTGATCTCACTCTACTTGGAATTTCCCAATAAGTACACAGTTCACTATATATTTTTTTTTACTTTTTTGCTATATAAGAAAAGAGAGTTATCAAAAAGAAGAAAAAAGGGGAAAAAAAATATATAAATATATTATAAAATTAAGCATTGTCAATGAGTGGTTTTAAAATTACTAGAGGGTGGCGCGTCCCCTGCGACTCTTTCCTGGATCCGTCACTTGTAATTGGGTTTTTTGTTATCTTTTTGCAAAAATATGGCCCAAGTTTTTTTACTCTTGGTATGACTTTTAACAATTTATTATTTTTGAAAGGATATAGCTTATTAGGCTTTTTTCATGATAAGTTTAAGTTATTCCAATTCCATTAATTTCTTTAATCCCGTTTGGCAGGATCTAACCACCCCGTGTGTCTAAAAAAAAACGTAACACTTTTGAAATGGTTGCCAAATTGGCATATATAATTTTATGAAAAAATGTCGATATTATGAAAGCTAAAGGACCAACTTTCATATGATATGAAAAAATTGAAAAACAAAATCATGCTATCGATCGAACAGTGTTTCAATTAAGTTAGAGGTATGAAAATGCGCCCTGCGGCAGGATTTTTTCCTTCGCAATTTGGACAGGTAAATTACTTGTAGCTTACAAAATAAGTTTTGAATATGAGATATTCATGATCGATGGATTAAGAGTTAAAAGGATGTTTTGAATCCAAGTCCTTTCTGGTCATTTATCAATCCCCAAACACGCACCCCTGCCACAACACACACACACACCACACACCACACACATCCAACTTCCACTCCCCATCTTAGTGTATCATTGATCCTGGTAGATGTGAACAGGATGAAGGAAGAATGGAAAAATGGAAAATTGGAAATACCGGTATTCAAAATCGGTAATTGATATTATGCAACCCACTCTCCTCCCCCCCCCCCCCACAACCTTTTCCCTTTTGGAAGAAAACTGATAAAAAAGCAAAGGAGTAGGTGATGAGGATGGGAAGAAGGTTGTTGTGTGTGTGTGTGTGTGTGTGTGTGTGTGTGTATGTGGGAGGGGGGAGGACAGTGGGTTGCGTAATGTCAATTATGATTTGGAATATTTCAATTTAAGCCAATTTCACATTCTTCCTTAAATCCCGTTCACATCTACCAGATCAATGATACACTAAGATGGAGTGGAGTGGTGTGTGTGTGGGGGGGGGTGGGTGGTGGTGTTTTTCGGGATTTGATGAATAACAACAGAAAAAGGAATGGTATTCAAGGTAGGGCCTATTCAAAATATCCTTTTGATCATCGATCATAAATATCTCATATCGACTTATTTTTGTAGAGCTACAAGTTTTAACCTGTCCAAAATTGGAAGGAAAAAATCTGCGCAGGCGCAATTTTCATACCTCCTCTACTTAATTGAACACCTGTTCAATCGAAGCATGAATTTTTTTTTTTCAATTTTTTCATATCATATGAAAGGTTGGTCCTTTTAGCTTTCCATACAATATCGACATGTTTTCATAAAATTATATACGCTCAATTTGGCAACCATTTCCAAAGTGTTACGTTTTTTTTAGACACACGGTAGAAGCTTATGCTTTTAAATATGTCAATAGTAAGATATCAACAGGTTAAAGTTGTATTGATATCTGAAGATATAACTAATAAGCACATTACTCATTTTAATTGATTTATTTCTCAACTCTTTTAATAGGATTAAGAAACAAAGCACTTGGTAATTTTATTTAAAGAATAATTTGTCCTCTGATATGTTTGTCTACAGTGGAACGCCAACTATGTTGCCTGTCACTCTTTCCCGTAAGGAATTGGCAATAGAGATTGCAGTGATGGAAGTAAAGGGGAGTAAGGGAGAAAGAGTCAGGGGAAGACAAGAATAGAGCAAGAAGAAGGACACTTTCATTCAAGACCACAATAAGGGACTTGGAAATTGATGATGGAAAGATCAGTCAATCGGTCAGCGCTCACGTCTGGTAAATCAAGAAGGAACACCAGAATTTAAACATTACAACAACATTAAGTAAAGAAGAAATACAGTTCAGATTATTGCATTTTCTTGTAGATCAACATTTGGAATCTGGCATTGGCTGTCTAAAGTAATGATTTCAGGTAAATAGCCAAAATCAAATACATAAAAGCCAAATGATAAGACAGCCTAAAATATACCAGAGAAAGGCAGAACATAATGACGGCCCCACAGTCGCTTTCACACATATTTTATGGAAATGGATGTACCAACAACAAAAACAAAAAAGAGAGAGAAAATAATAATAAGTATTTTTTATAATGCTTATTAAATTTTTGTAACTGTTTGTTGTGATTCAGTGGCGGATTCAGGATTTCAATATAGTAGGGGGCGGGGCGGGTCTATCCTCCTGAAAAATAATTTTAGGGCGGGGGGGCGTTGGCAAAATTTTGGGATTTTAAATAGTCAAAAAGCAGTTTTTAAAAAATGGAGTGGTGGTATGTAAACTATGCCTATTGCACCTAATCATGGATCTGCTCATTTCTGATTTGTTAATGTGTTGAGTGTAATGGCTACGTGCATTTGTTACTTTATTTAGTGGAATTAAGGGCAGTTCAGGACAATTTTATCTGCTATGTTCACATTTGCATCAAAATAATCTTCAAGCTTTCCAACATTAATTACTGAATAATCTAATCTTGAATGCAAATATTAATTAAGGAGAAAATTTGTCCTAATTGTCCCTCACCTTGGGTCTTTCAAAACAAATTAAACCTTAATTAATGCTACGAGGCACTGTGTTAGGTGATGTTGGTCAGGAACTGACATTTTGTGACCCAACGATCAGATACAGATAGATCTAACGAAGCTAAACTTCTGTGTTATTAAGACTAAAAGTCTAGTTAAGACTAGATCTACTAGTTAAGACCCTTTTTGGAATTATTTCATTTGGTTAGAAAACTTAAAATTTGCGCCTCTAACTGTTACCATTCTAACCGTTCATGTGTTGTTGTTTTTTGGGGTTTTGGCAGACCGACTTGCCATGGTACTGCTACTGGGCTTGGTGACCTTCAATCAGCCTTGTTGTAGGCCTAGGTCTAACTGTTAATCAAATCGGCATTCGATTAATGGGGCCACCTTACTCTCTCATCAAAATAAACATTCTTTACATCTAATTTCTAATATTTGTTCATACTTTTCACGCGCCGCCAACCAATCCCTTCCCAGCTCCCCACCCATCCCTCAACTCATAACAAGCGTTTTATCTTCAGAATTATTTAAGTAGATATCTATAGATTCGTTACTTTCTATGACCTGACTCAGTTGCAACTTATTTAGATGGCGCGCTTCTAAATCTAATTTCTCATCTTATATTTTTTTTTTTTTTGCAGAAAATGTCAAAGAGGCACTACAAAAAAAAGAGAGAGAAGATGCACATCGGCATTTACCAAGCAACGGTAAGCTTAATATTCACTATTTTAGCTATTAGTACATATAAACTACTTTTTATAATGTGACCATCTACTTATTGATTTGGGTTTTCAGCAAAAATTTTCAAAATTTAATCCACTTAGGCTGTCTATGTTTAGGTACATATTCCACTAAGCTGGTTATAATCATAGGATTTATTAAGCTATTGAGTACAGTTAAATGTTACAGTCAACCTTGCCCGTAAAGCAGTCGTAAAAATTTTCAAATGCAACTTCTCTTTTTAAATTTTGTTTTTAGCCTTAATATTTTTTTTTCTAAATTTTAGGCTATTTCTTCAGTCCGAACAGATTTTACCTCAGCAAAGGACAACTTGTAGTGACTTAAACTTGTCTTGAATGCTTATATGCAACGAAAGTGTCACAAACCATCATGTTTCAGAGAGTACTGATTAATGTGTGTGCCCCCCCCCCGCCCTTTAATTTGCAGGTTTTGCGCAGGGGAAAGAGCTTGCTGCATGTAGGCACTCAACAAAGAAGGTTGTTAACATCGTTAGCTGATTTGATCAGGAGTAAAGAAGGGGGCTGAATAAAGTCTAAGGAGAGATAACTAGCGCGGTAAGGATTCAAAACTGTAACCCCAATAAACAAAGGATAACAAATTAAATGATTATAAATAATGTAGCAAGTGTTGTAATACAAGATAATGATACAAATGATCAAGATGGTAAAACATATTTAACTAATTTAAAGTAAAAATTTATATCTTAAAAATCTGACTATCTACATGTTACGCTTTCCAAATTTGATCAATTGTGTTTTGTAAAGTATAATAGGACGATCCTAAGCTTTGTGGTTAAGATGGGATGGTCACAGTTTCAAACAGATATAATTGTATCAAATAGATTTTACATTTTGAATTGATTGAGTGATTAAATGTAATTGATCCTACTCTACTTGGAATTTCCGCAAAGTCCACGTTCACTATATATTTTTTTACGTTTTCTATATAAGAAAAGAGAGTTATTCAAGAAAAGAAGGTGGAGAAAAATATTAAATAATATAAAATAACATTGATCAAATGGTGGTTTTAAATTATAGAGGCGTGGCGCGTCCCCTGCGACTCTGCCTGGATCCGTCACTGTTTGGGTTTTTTTGTTATCTTTTGCAAAAATATGAAGTTTACTCTTGAATGACTTTAACAATTTATATTTTTGAAAAGGATGATAGCTATTTAGGCTTTTTTCATACAAGTTTAAGTTTAATTCCAAATTCCATAATTCTTTAATCCGTTGGAGATCTACCGTGTGTCTAAAAAAAAAACGTAACACTTTTGAAATGGTTGCCAAATTGAGCATATATTAATTTTATGAAAAAGATGTCGATATATATGGAAAGCTAAAGGACCAACCTTTCAATATGATTGAAAATTGAAAACAAAAAATCATGCTTCAATGAACAGTGTTCATTAAGTAGAGGTATGAAAAATGCGCGCTGCGCAGGATTTTTTCCTTCAATTGTTTGGACAGTAAGATTACTTGTAGCTTAACAAAATAAGTTTGATATGAGATATTCATGATCGATGGGATAAGAAGTAAAAGGATTGTTTTTGATACCAGTCTTTCTGTCATATTCAATCCCGAAACACCAACCCGCTGCCACACACACACACACACACACACACACACCAATTCGCACTCCCATCTTAGTTATCATTGATCTGGTAGATGTGAACAGGATAAGTGAGAATGGAAAAAATGGAAATTGAAATAACGTATTTCAAAATCGTAATTGACATTATGCAACCCCTCTCCTCCCCCCCCCCCAAACTCTTTCCTTTTGGAAGAAAACTGAATAAAAAAGCAAGGAGTAGGTGAGAGGATGGGAAGAGTTTGTGTGTGTGTGTGGGTAAGTGTGTGTGTGTGTGTGTGTATGTGGGAGGGGGAGGACTGGGTTTGCGTAATGTCAATTATGATTTGGAATATTCAAATTTAGCCCAACTTCACATTCTTCTTAATCCCGTTCACATCTACCAGATCATATGATACACTAAGATTGGATGAAGTGTGAAGTGTGTGTGTGGGGGGGGGGGTGGGTGGTGGTGGTTTCGGGGATTGATGAATAACACAGAAAAAGAATGGTATTGCAAGGTAAGGGCCTATCAAAATAATCCTTTTGATCCATCGATCATAAATATCTGCATATCGACCTTATTTTGGTAAGCTACAAGTAATTACTGTCCAAAATTGGAAAGGAAAATCCTGCGCAGGCGCATTTTCAATCCTCTAACTAATTGAACACTGTTCATCGAAGCATGATTTTTTTTTTCAATTTTTTCATATGCATATGAAGGTTGGTTCCTTATTTCCATACATATCGACATGTTTTCATAAAAATTAATATACGCTCAATTTGGCAACATTTCAAAAGGTTACGACGTTTTTTTTTTGACACTACCGGTAGAGCTTATGCTTTAATATGTCAATAGTAAGATATCAAAAGGTAAAGTTGTTGAATATCTGAAGAATATAACTAATAAGGCACATTACTCATTAAATTGATTTTATTTCTGCAACTCTTTAAATAGGATTTAAGAAACAAGCACTTGTACATTTTTTTTTTATTTAAGAATAATTTTGTCCTCTGATATGTTTTGTCTACAGTGGAACGCCAAACTATGTTGCCTGTCCACTCTTTTCCGTAAGGATGGCATAGGAGATTGCAGTGATGGAAGTAAGGGGAGTAAGGAGAAGAGTCCAGGGGAAGAAGAATAGACAAGAAGAGGACACTTCATTTCAAAGAACCACAATAAGGACTTGGAAATTGATGAGGAAAAGATGCAGTCCATCGGTCAGCACTCACGTCCGTAACATCAAGAAGGAAACAGCCAGATTAAACATTAACAAACATTAGATAAAGAAGAAATACAGTTCAGATTATCATTTTCTTGTAGATAACATTTGGGATCTGGCAATTGCTGTCCTAAGTAATGATTTCAGGTAATTAGCCAAATCATAAAAGCCTAAAATGATAAGACAGCCTACATAAACCAGAGGAAGGCGAACATAATGAGACCCGCCCACTAGTCACTTTCAAACACAATAATTTTAATGGAAATGGCATGTAACCAACAACAAAATACAAAAAAGAGAAGAGGAAAAATAATAATAAGTATTTTTTTTATGACTTATTAATTTTGTAACTGTTTGTTGTGATTCAAGTGGCGGATTCCAGGATTCAATATAGTAGGGGCGGGGCGGGTGCATCTCCCTGAAAAAAAAATAATTAGGGCGGGGGCAGTGCAAAATTTTGGATTTTAACTAGTCAACAAGCAGTTTTTTAAAAAAATGGAAGTGGTGTAATGTAACGCTATGCCTATTGCACCTAATCATGGATCTGCCACTGAATTTTAATGTGTTTGAAGTGTAATGGCTACGTGCATTTGTACTTTAGTGGATTAAGGGCAAAGTTCAGGACAAATTTTTCTGCTTATGATCACATTTTTGCATCCAAAATAAATCATTCCAAGCTTTAACATTAATTACTGAAAAATCTAATCTTGAATGCAAATATATAATTAAAGGAGAAATTTGTCTAAATTTGTCCCTCAATCCTTGGAAGTCTTTCAAAAACAAAATTACCTTATTAATGCTAGCGAGGCACTGTGTTATGGGTGATGTGTCGGAACTGACATTTTGCTGACCCCAGAACATACAGATACAGGATAGTCTAGCAGAAGAACTAAATTCCTGTAGTTTATTAAGACTAAAGATCTAGTTAAGACTAGATCTAGCTATTTAAGACCGCTTTTTGGAATTAAATTTCATTTGGTTAGAAAAACTTAAATTTGCCTGCCTCTTAACTGTTATCGCATTTCTAACCGTTGCATGTGTTTGTTGTTTTTTGGGGTTTTGCAGACCAGACTTGCCATGGTAACTGCTACTGGGCTTGGTTGACCTTCAAATCCAGCCTTGTTGTAGGCCTAGGTTCTTACTGTTAATTCTATAATCGTGCATTCGATAATGGGCCCCTTACTCTGCTCATCATAATAACATTTTTACATTTAATTTCTATATTTGTTCCAATACTTTCACCCCTCAACCATCTCTCCCATGCCCCTCAACCCTCCCTTGCCTCATAATATTTTCAGAATTTATTTAAGTTAGTATCTATAGAGTTCAGTTACTTTTTCATGACTGACTCAGTTCAACTTATTTAGATGGGCTCCATCTCAATCTAATTTTTCTCAATCTTTATATTTTTTTTTTTTGCAGAAAAGTGCAAGAGAGGCAACTACAAAAAGAAAGGAGAGAGATGCAATCGGCCATTTACCAAGCAACGGGTAAAGCTTAAATTATTCACCTATTTAGCGCTATTAGTAATATAAACTACTTTTTATAATGTGCCATCTACTTATTGATTTGGTTTCAGCCAAAATAATTTCAAAATTATCCAGCTTGAGGCTGTCTATGTTTTAGGTACCATTCCACTAAGCTTGGTAATATCATAGATTTTAAGCTTTGAGTACAGTATAATTGTTACAGTCAACGCTTGCCGTAAAAGCAGTCGTAAAAATTTTCTAAAAAAATTCAACTTCTCTTTAATTTTTGTTTAGCCTTAATATTTTTTTTTTTCTAATTTAAGGCTATTTCTTCAGTCCGAAACAGATTTTAACCTCAGCAAGGACACTGTAGGAACTATAAACCTTGTCTTGTGCTTATATTGCAACCGAAGTGGTCCACAAACCATCTGTTTCAGAGAGTACTGATTAATGTGTGTGCCCCCCCCCTTTAATTTGCAGGTTTTGCGCAGGGGAAGAAGCTTGCTGCATGTAGGCAACTCACAAAGAAGGTGTTCATGTTAGCTGATTTTGATCAGGAGTAAAGAAGGGGGCTTGATAAGTCTAGGAGAGATTAACTAACCGGTAAGGATTCAAAACTGTAACCCCAATCAAACAAAGGATAACAAATTAAATGATTATAAATATAATGTACAATGTTGTAATACAAGTTATGATAACAGCAAATGAATCAAGATGGTATAACACATATTTAACTAATTTAAAGTAAAAATTATATCTTAAAAAATCTGAATAATCAACATGTTTACCTTCCAAATTTGATCAATTTGTTTTTTGTAAAGTAGTA
>CALNVZ010002882.1:0-19795 GCA_940671915.1 Paracentrotus lividus
TTGTTTTGTGGAGTTTTTGCAATCTTTCATCTTTTTTAGTTTCAACTTGTATTTCTTCCATCCTTTCATCTGCGATGGGAAGTTTGTCAATGATGCATATGGGTATCTCTTCCATGTCGACATCATCACTTTGAACAGATAGGAAATTCCTACTGAGGCAGTCTGATATGAAAAGGTTGATGCCCTTTTCATATGTTACACGGAGATCATATTTTTGCAGGTTTAGAAGCCTTTTCTGAAGTCGCTGTGGAGGAGCATGCAGTGATTTCTCGAATATTGATTCAAGTGGTTTATGATCAGTTTCAACATCCACTGTGCGTCCAAATATGTATTGGTGAAATTTCTTACAACCAAATACAATCGCGGCTAGCTCCTTCTCTATCTGCGCATATTGGGTCTGCGCATCCGTAAATTCTTTTGACGCATAGGCAACAGGATGTTCATTTTGTAATAGGACTGCACCTGTGCCTGATTGAGATGCATCTACACTTAATTTTACTGGTTTTCGTTCATCATAGTACATCAACACTAGAAAGTTTGTTACTGCATCTTTGAGAGCTTTGAAACTTTCTTCTTTCTGATCATCTCAGTGCCATATGCTACATCTTTTTCTAGTAGTACTCTGATTGGTGCTGATTTTTCTGACAAGTTGGGTATAAACTTACCCAAGTAGTTTACCATTCCCAGGAACTGTTGTACTCCCTTTTTGTTTTGAGGGGTAGGCATCTTTGTGATCGCCTCTATTTTCTGGGGGTCTGGTTTCAATCCTTCACTTGTTATGATGTGTCCCATGTATGTCACCTTTGTTTACCTGATATGGCATTTGTCTGGGTTTAGCTTTATGCAATTTTCTCTGCATCTATCTGGCACTTGCTTTAACCTGTGATCATGGACACTTTTGGAGGGGCCATATATTGGAATGTCATCTGAAAAACTTGACTTGTATTTTCTATTCATAGATGTTTAACCCCACCAGAACTGTGATAATAATAGAATATAAATATTAATCAGTTAACATTAACAAACTTCCCCCTATTTCTTTTTATGAAAAATGTAAATGAGTTATATACAAATATTTGATAAGAGTATAAAACAAGTAACAAAGTCATAAACAATGGATCCAAACTGCATGCAAAGAAAGGGTTTAACATAGTCCTCTTCTCAATAAAGTCCATAGATTCTTCTTTAAAGTTCAGTTTATGATATCATCTTCTTCTTAATAAAGTCAATAGTCTTTCATTTCTTAAACTTTCAATCAGTCACGGAATCTCTTGGAAGTTGACCATCGTGCAATAACTCAAGAAGTCCTCCACTGTCGACACCCCACTTGGTAAGGCAGTTGGCCAGTTGAAGTTCGCTAGGGAGCCATTCAATGGATTGTACATCTCCAGTTGTTCGCATTCGTTGTATCTCTGCAATGTTGATTCTGAGTCTTTTCTCATGTACCTGCTTGGTTGAGTGAATGCTTTGATGCAGAGACTTATTGTCTGTATGGACTCTGATGGGTATCTTACTATCACCAAGTTTATTGCTGTACACCTCTGTGATCAAAGTTCCTAGATAAACAGCTTCATCAAGAGCATCTTGCATGGCCAAAGTCTCAGCTGCCAGTGTACTAGAAACCTTTCGCTTGATTTTGTTGGATGTCCAAGCAAGTGGGCAGCTCCTGTCCATCTCACCATGCAGTAAGATTACATTGCCCTGGGCACTGGATACTCCATCTGGAAGATTTCCCCATTATGCATCACAAAATACTTGGAGTTACCACTTCGCAGGTGTTCCAAGATTGGGAAAGAGCAGACCTCCTTTGCTCTTTGCAGAACGAACAGACTTGTTTGCTTTCAGAAGCTGGTCTACAGTTGGATGATTGCGAGACATATTCAGTTCCAGAGCATCATAACTGAGATCAGGTCTAGTTTGAGTGGCAACCCAGTTCAGTTGACCAGCTGTAGCTCTGAGTTGCTCAATTTCTTTCTTGTTCAAGGGAGATGACCTCTCAGATTTTCTCTTCTGAGTAATGGGGATTTCCTTCATCTCATTCTCATAGTGTTCTTGTTAGACTCTAATTCCCTTTTCCTCCTGCAAGATTTCCAATCCAACATATTGGAAATTATTGGCTTGTCTCTTGCCAACTTTGTACTTCAGAGAGGGGATCAATGACTTGCTTCTGAAAACCATCTGTACCAGCAAATAGGAAATCATCTACATACATAACGAATACTCCTTCCATCTTGCCAGAGCAGTACCAAAAGAACAGAGCTTTGTCTAGCTGGGATTGTTTGCAGCCTAATCTCAAAAGATCATCCTTGACACTGAGATACCAATTGCGTGATGCATCTCCTAGTCCATAGGCTGTCTTGTTCAATTTCCAGAGTATGCCATCTTGTCCTGCTTCATCAGGTGGCAGAAAGAAGATATCTCCCTTGATGTTCTTGCCCTGGAGAAACGCTGCCTTGATGTCAATGCTCTCGCATGCCCAGGCCTCACTATCTGCTATTGCTGTGACAGTTCTCAGGGTTGATTTTGCAGCTGTTGGTGAATCTGAAGGAACTTTATCTTCTTCTTCAAAACCCCTTACAACAAGCCTTGCTTCTACTTTCTTCTGACCACCTGTAGCTTCTTTTTCACAGACGACCCAACGTGTTGATAATGGTGTTTGCTCTGTGTCGGGCACTTCATTGTATACCTCAAAGTCATTTCAATTTTGCAGCTCCCTTTGTTTAGCTTCAAGAACTTTGGGCATATCATGACGACTAATGGGAATGAAGACTACACAGGCTTCTTCAACATCATCACTAGTATGTGGATTTTCCTCATTCTGGCTCTCCTGCTCTGTATCAATTGGATTTCTCATCACCTCAAAGGGAATTTGATCGAGGTAAACTCCCAATTTCTGGTTGTCATCTTCATTTCATCTGTTCTTTCCTGATGCCTTTCCTCCTTTACTTAGTACACGAGCAGTTATCCATTCATCATTATCTGTCTTGTATTTGATCCTTGTATTCACAGGAGGAATTTCAATGGGATTGTTTGGTCTTGGTACTGCCCTCTCATCTTGACCAGTCTGGGAAACTATACATGTGGGTGCATCTATATCCTCATCACAAACTACCTCCTTGTTAGGTGGATGACACTCAGATATCTTGTCATTTCCAGAACTTTCTTTAGCCTGAAATTGATGATCCACTTTATTTCCTTTATCTTCTCCCTGTTCAGGATTAGGTCCATCTGCTTGATGACAGTTCACTATCCTACAAGATGCCACTCGTACAATTTTACTGCCATGTCTGATGAAGACAATCTTATCATCTTGACCGATAACTTTGCCAGGTCCACGCCACCTGTTACTGTCGTCATGTTTGTAGAACAAAGACTCACCAGATTGCAGGGGGACTTCAGCAACTCTGACATTGTGTTGTAAAGCCCTGTGGATCCGTTCAGAAGCTTCTGCTTGTGTATATCCCCTTCTAGCAGCGTGAAGAGCATTCAAGTGCTTTGAGACTGTTTCACTAGTCTGGGCATCTTCCAGAGCAGGTGGATGGTTAACCATGACTGAAGTTGGATAGGACTGTAACCATTGTGATTCTGCATACTGTTCTTGGCATTCACAGCCCAAGCTAGTGCAACCTCTGCACTCATGTGGGGGTCATCTTCTGCACACATACATCAATTACATGATGGTTTCTCTCACAAATTTCATTCGACCATGGTGAGTATGCAGCAGTAGAGCATACTTCAACGTTGAACTGTTCAGCAAGCTCCCTGTATTCCTCGTTATCGAACTCTCCCCCATTGTCAACCAAAAACTTCTTGGGTGATCCAAATCCAGCAGCAATCCATTCTGTTGCCACACTATCAACGATAACTTTCGGTGTTTTCTCCAAATGACCTTGCTTTTACTGAACCTTGTGAAGAGGTCTAGGAAATGCAAGAAGTATATGTCTCCAAACTTGGTCAAATCCATTGCGATGACATCATTGAACTGCCTAGCCATTGGCATTGCTACTGCTGGGCGTTTTCTTGTACATGTACCTCAAGCACACATCACAGGCTTTACTTGTTTCATCAATAAGAGTCATGATGTCTTTATCCAGCTTTTCTTTCATCAGTGCATCTTTCACAATAGCCTTCAAACTTCTTGCTGAGGGATGTGCAAACTGGTGAAGAAGCTTGACAATCATCTTCTTTTTCTCTTCAGGTGACTTGTTCTCAATGATCATGTTCACCTTCTCCAGTGGAAGTTCACATGCCTTTAGTGGTAGGTAGTAATGACCAGAGGATGTTGTATGAAGATCAAGATTCTTCCCATTCACCTCAAGGGTATCATCAATCAAGTTCAGCTTGAATCCTAGACGCTTCATATCTGGTTTGCTCAGTAGGAGAGGAAAGTCACTGTCAACAACATCTGTAACAACTGCCGTCTCTTGACCAGCAATCATGCAAGGAAACTCCATGTGTTCATCCGATTTTACCATCTTTTCACCGCCAAATTTAAACTTTGTGTCACTGGGTGTGAGCTTGATCTTTTGTCGTTCAGCAGGTGTGAGAGATGCCAGATACATATCTTTCCAAGCTCGTCCAGTTACAGTCTTTGTACAAGCACTGTCCAGGATAACTGCATAGGCTGCCTCTGTCATAAGGACCTGTTTGTCTTCATTGGAATAATCCTGTACTGTGAATGCTTCCTTATATGTCTTCAAAATATGTCCTTTCTTTGTGGCATCTTCATTTGGACAGTCTTTCCGAAAGTGCATGTTTGAGTCACACACATGGCATCTTAGGTAGTTCCCTTCACTGTCTCTAGGGTTTCTGTAACCAGCACCTCCTCTTCCTTTTGGGGCTAAACTACCTCTCTCATTTTGATACTTGCCGAATTCATTTCCATTCCTCCAGTTGAAGTTACTTCCTCTACCCTGAGCAGCACCAACATCGATGATGAAACTCGTCTTCCACCTCGGGCATGATACCCATCTGAATACCCTCTTCCATGAGCATAATATGCTTCTTCTGATTCTGGGTAATACTCTGATTCTGTGTGGAATGCTTCCTCCTTGACACTGGTCTTTTGAGATATAGCTTGTTCACCGAAGAACTTTCTTAGTGCCTTCTTCATCTGCTCATACATATCTTCCTTGGAATAATCCACTGCTGTCAGAACTATCTGTTTATCCTTCTTCACAATGCCAGCACATTCTAGTAGCTGCATCCCTTGGGTCTAGACATATCCTAACTTTGTCTTTCCCTTTCTTTGCTACAGTGACCATTGAGCTGACCCATTCTGTCGTTTCGGTTTGTTTTTGTATAACGCCCCTTTTTTCCATGCGGTGTAGTTCATCTTTTACTTTTTGTTTCATTGCTGCTGGGACTTTTCGGGGAGGATGGACTGTTGGTTTGACTGTTTTATCCACGTCTAAGTGTTGTGGTTTACCCATACAATGTGCAACCCAAGCCTTGAAACATATCTTTGTACAGATTTTTTAAATCATCATCTTTTATGACATCGGCCCTCTTTACTAATCCTAGTAGTACTGACGATTCAAGCCCTAGTATAGAGTCTACGTCTCGGTCAATTACTTCAAACTCGATGTGTTGGTACCTATGGTTTCTCACGCATGTTAGTGTACACTGTCCTTTAGATTTCTCAACATGTTCTGAGTATGACATTAATCTTGCCCTGGACTTACTTAGTTTGGGCATTCCTAGCTTTTTGTAAGCCTTCGCTGCAAGTATATTGCACTGAGCACCTGTATCTATCTATAATTTAGCTACATCTACATCAGACTTTTTGTCATGCCTGTTTGTCTTGGAAAGAAATTCGAGGTTAACATACCATGCCTTGGTTGTTTTCTCTTCTTTTTTCTTGGCATCGCTGACTTCGGCGACATGGAATTCTTCGATGTCAGAGTCCGAGTCGTCGTGCTGCTGGATGTCGTGGAGTCTTTTTCTCTTAGGAGTCTTGTTCTTGTGGCATCATCACGTATTCCGACGACTATTTTGTCTTTTATGAGGCTGTCTCTTAGATGCTCAAATTCACATGACTTTGCCTTTTTCTTCAAGTCTGTGACAAACTGATCGAACGATTCACTTTCACTTTGGAATCGTGTATTAAAGTATGTCTCTCAAAAGCTACGTTGGACTGCAGCTCAAAATGCTTTGTGAACTTCTTTAGCAATTCCTTTAAGGTTGGCTGAACAGGTTGCCCAGAAGATGACACTTGCTGCTCTACTGACAATGTTTTATATATTTCCAGAGTCTCTTCACCGATGGCGTGGAGAAGTGTTGCTTTTTGCACTTTTAACCCTAACTAGGCCGGGGTATTTTGGGAGTTGATATGGCCAGGGGGGGGGGGGGGCCTGGGAGGCCCCCTCTCGAGATCTCAGCCGTGTGATCACGCTGAAAATTGGCATACATGTCGCCCGTGACCTTTTTTTTCATGAAAATTGTTTTTTAATTAATTATGCTAATTTATGCATAATTAATATTGGAAATCATACTTTTTATTGTTACTTCCTAAATACAGCTCCAAATGTGCTCGTTTTTGGTGTGAATATTGTTTATAGCCTTCCTATCAATTGTACTTGAAAAAAATTCTGGTATCACAATTAATTTCTTATGTATTTTATTGTTTTTAAAATTTCTTATGTATTTCTTTGTTTTTTCTACCTTTTTATTTTCATTGTTTTTTGTATGAAATTTGTTGGGGACAATTCAACAATCATAAAAAGTATATTATCAAGTAATTTGAATTAGTAAAAGCAAAAATAATCACTCATTTATGAATTTTAGCTGAAAACACATTTTGTATTGACTTTGTACATGAAATCACGTTTTTGAGCAATTTTTTGGTCTGACGCACGTGTACAAAATTATACCGGGTACTCGGACGTCGCAAATTTGGTCTTAAAAGATGCAGGAGACTTGGAGGAAAAAAGTCATGCCACATGGCGGCGAGAGCTTTTTCGCATTGCGAACATATTGCGCGAAACGTCGAGGGGGGGGGGGGGGCCTCCAAAGCCTAGTTAGGGTTAAGCCTTTCTTGTCCAGTCCACTTGCCGTGACATACAAGTTAAAACACTGTTTCCAACGCTTCCAGTTATCCAAGATATTACTGCCTTGTGTAGAAAAGGCTTCTGGTGGTCGCATGCCATCCATATTACTCGATAACAATCAGATTTTTATTCTGACACCATGTAGAGTTCCAGTTGTACAATAATATAGGAGGTTTGAGAGACACGTCTGTATAGTATGACTAATTTATTGGAACTGAATTCACTTGTACATTTTACTTTCATTTTAACATGGGTAGAGATAAAGGATTTCATCTCAATGGAATGTGTGGTAAAGTGAGTCACTTAACTTTCTAAGAAGTAAGAAGTAGTAGTTTCACTATTCAGACTCTTACTATGATTACCAATCATAACAATAACATGTTTATCTTTGTTGTGAAATCAAATAAATTAACTAATTAAAACCTGACTAATCAGTGTACTCAAGCTCATTAGTATATACATGTATTTTTTTCTTCACATGATTGTTAGAATGAAAACAAGAGAAAGCACTAGATGGTCTATATAGACTGGTTTCGAGGGGTTATATTTGTGGTACCCGAGAAGGCTTTATCTAGAAAAGTTCCTTTTTTATTTTACTTTGTTGCAGTACTACATGTATCTGCACACAATGGCTGATTGAATGATGTCCTTCATGATTTCGGTATATATTCCCTTTCGTATGGAATCCATTTGTTTGTAGGCAGAAGACAAGTAGTTGATCGGTGAAATTGTCTTGTCCACTTGTATTTGTTTTTCTTGATTAAACTGCAGGTAATGATATCCCGCATTGTCCCTCATGGTGCTCCAGATAATCGTACAAAGAAGGTTGCATTAGACAAACATGTGAGTATGATATGGATAATACTAGAAATATACATGTACAGTTGTGCTCAGAAGTATTCATAACCCTAGAACTTTTGGGGTTTTTCCTTTGTATCTTTCAGCAAATTCCATTTATTCCATAACTCATGATATGAAAAGGTTATAATAGCCTTTGACAAATATGACATATACATTTCAGACAATTTTTGTGTTTCTATTTATACTTTATTTCACATTTAGAGTAAAAAGGGCATGCTAAAGTATTCATACCCCTATGTATAACACATATGTAAAATAAGTTTAGTAATCTATGGCATAGCCTTTATTTTTTATGAAAGCATTGAGACGTCTTTTCTAGTTGATGACCATGTTCCTGTATGTGCTCACTGGGATTTTGGCCCACTCCTACTTCGAAATCGTCTCCAGGTCGTTCAGGTTGGATGGTCTTCTGGCCCTTATCTTCATCTTCAGTTTTCTCCACAGGTTCTCTATGGGGTTGATTATGAACTGACAAAGATCTCACCAATACCCCCCAATTCATAGGCCCAATGATTTTTTTTTTTTAACCGACATGGCTTAGAATTGTTGCATAACATGTCACAACAATTCAGGTAACACCTGGGCACACAACATGAGTGGCAAAAGACTTTAAAAATGAACAACAGTTACATCTAGTGCTCTAGGAGGATAGGGGTATGAATACTTATGAACAGATCTAAAAACAGAACTTTTGCCGCAAATTACATAATAATCACCTCTCCACATCCAATATACCCTGGAATGTTGCATAACAATTATTTCTGTTTAAATATAAGGTTAAAGTTAATCACCCAAGCCTAATTGAAGAGACAATTTGAAAATTGTAGTTTTTTCCTAGGGGCATGAATACTTCTGAGCACAACTGTAGCTACATGATACATGGTGTACCTGAAAAAGTTTCATATGTTCACATACACATATTTATGTTTTTAAGGACATTCAAGTCTGGTTTTTTATTCATTTGGACAATATACCTTCTGTTGTCAGGTACTTTATAAATACACGTAGTCCAATTGCTAGTAGATATGTTTTAATACACATTTTCTGTACTTTCTTCAATAAGACTTCAATTTTAAAAACAATTTTCTTTGGATTGATTTTTAATAATAATAATGATAATAATAATATTGATTTTTACAGTTCATATTCCATGTAAAGGATACACTGGAGGAAGTCAGGGATACCTGGGCAAGACGATTATCATTTGCCATGGGAATTTCTTGTGAGGGAAAGTCTCGTGAGGCGACTAAGTGCAAGGGAGTCATTCCGCTAGAGTCGTTGCTTCAATGCAAAGATGCAGCCCCTTGTGACCAATGCGGTGGTTGTATGCATGCTGGGAGGTTGAAACAAGTTTTCAGTAAGTAAATATAATACACATATCTTTCAATGCTTGAAAGGGATAGATAGAAATATCGTACTAAAGAAAAGTATTTGAAGAGCCGAGCAGACTGCATGGTTAAATTTTTTTTTCTTTAGTGAGTAACAACATCTTTCTGAACTTCAGGAGTCCACATGCTCCCCCATAGTAATCATAAGTGAGAGGGCAACTCCGGCATATCCTGAATTGCCCTAATGTCTAACCCAGCAAATGACCATTCCAGTCTGCCTCCGATTTAGATATTTGAAATGGTTGTGACTCTGCCTCCAATTGTTTGTAGAACCGTTGAGATGGTTTTTGGACAACTACCCCCTAGACAATTACTTCCACTAGAAATCTACCCCCTAACCCTATACATCGGAGAGCGATGTCCTGGGTTAACTGCCCAGGGGTCTAGACTGGCTCTCTACCGACTGAGCTATGGCCCTTATATCAATATCCGTCCCCCAAAAACCCTTTAGATTTCATTGCTCGAGTAATCAGAAGTTAAATAACCTGGCTTAAACCCGAAGGGGGGACGTCGACACAGGGCTTGCCGTAGCACAGTCGGTAAAGCGCCCGTCTATTAATCAGGAGGTCTTGGGTTCAAATCCTGATGCAATCCCATTTCTTTGCTCTCTTTTTCATATCATATATTTCTACATGTAATTTGAAAAAAGTTCATTACATGGAAAGCACCTAGGGCTGTTGCCCGATACCAAATTGACTACATGTACTTTCTTGTGAGTAGGTGTTACAAAAAGAGTGTGAAAAAGTCATGCTGCTATCCAGAGGCAGACTATAACTCAGACCACAACTTAGTATTCAATCAATCTAAAGAAGATACAGGGGAGCCATTGAGTACAGAGAATAGATAGGAAGAAGCTCAAACTCCAAGATCAAGTTTTTGCCCGTGGAGTTGAATCTCGGTTGTTAGAATTCCACCCAAAAACCCTCAGTTGAAAAAAAGGAAAGTTCCTTAAGCCTATTCTGAATGGCGGGGGGGGGGGGGGGGGGGGGGGGGGGGGGTCAATTTGACCCCCCCCCCCTGTACCAAATCTGCGAGTGCCGCGCAACCGCTGCAAATCGCAACCCGGCGCTCTATGACTTTTTTCTTCTTTCAGGTGTCCCGCAACTTTTGACACCAAGTTTTTAAAAATCTGACACTCTGTTGTCGCATTATGCAACATTATGAAATCGCATGTCAGGCCAAAATTGAACAAAAATCATCATTTTGCATGCGTTTGTGTACAAAATACTGCTTTCCTTAATTGCTTTATAACACTGATAATTGTGCCTTCTGAGCCTTTTGATTAATTAGATTTGTCTTTATATTGATCAAAAAACATTTCTCATGCATAAGAAATTACAAAAACAAAGAAATACATAAGAAATAAAAACAATAGAATACATAAGAAATTCACAAAACAATAGAATACAAAAGATTTAATTTGAAATTTTTTAATTTGTCAATTCAACACTGTTGACTTTGCTACTAGCAAATTAACGAAAAAAAATTGAGCTTCAAAACTTTATTTATTATTCGGCAAGGTGTCAACCTGCAAATTTGCTCTACTTGACCCAAGTAAGGTGAATGAGTACCGGTAGGAAGAAATTCCTCGAATGCTTAAACCGCCCTTTATTAGGGCAGCTATGGCTATAGCCTGGTAATAATATTAGCTGCGCCTCTGAATAGTTTACTAGATAGACGGCGCATTATAAATGCTTAATATTCTTATTATTATTATTAATGAATTATTAACGATTTCAATAAAAAAAGAATCAATTTTGCATACATGAGTATGCATAAATTAGCATAAATTAAATACGTGAAAATTAATTTCGATACTCGTTTTTTTTTCCTAGTATTTTTGTTAAAAATGCTATATGAAGTAATAATACACAAAATTAACATTCTCGGAGCTCTATTTTTTTAAATTAGAGCAAAAAGTATGATTTCATGTATAAATTAGCATAATTAATTCATATAAATAAATTTTTATTATTTCGGAAAAAATTTACCAGCGCAGTCTTGTAGATTATATCGCACACTCATGCAAATTTTTGGCGCGGTCAAGCGATCGGTGACCGATATCTTGGGGGGGGGGGATCACGCCCCCAAAACACCCTAGTCTTATTAGGGTTAAATGTTGATGTCAATATTTTCACTTTAATTTTATCAGGTGAGTTCACATCCGAAACCGAGAGCCACTCTTTGAAGAGGAAGAGGAATATGTCAGAAGAAACCGAGGCATCAGGATTAAAGATTCTAGGTAATCAGTAGATGTATAATGAAGAGTAATGTTAATCCTGTCTGATAAAAAAACAAATGTTAGTATTTTGAGAGCCCCCTCAATTGTATGATGCTGACTTTCGGTATTTGATATTCAACATTTGGCTTCATGTAATCACTTTAAAACTGTTTTGTCTTATTTTCCAGAGATTTACCAAGAAGATGTCACAATGAAAATGGAAGCATCTGGATCTAGTACAGTCTCCAGTAATAAGCAGTGTGCACAGGAAATACATATACACCTAGAGGGGTTACATATGGGTAAGACTACAAATTATGTTAATTTCTTTGATTTGATTTGATTCGATATATTGCTTTCCATATAATAACAATATGATAACATTTAATGATATACATATATGTTACATACTTGTACTAACATTCAATTCAAACATAAACTGACATTCTAAGGTACATGTGTAGGGCTACAGCATAAGCGAAGCTTAATGGGCTCGCAGCCCTCAAACTATACATATTCATGTATAAGAAATTATTACAATAACAAGTAGATAGAAGATTGACTTGCTTATTTGGAGAGAAGAATAAGGAAGAAAGAAATGGGAGAGATTGGAGAGTTTGTCAGCCTTTACATCATTTAACATTATTGTGATACCAGGTCACAGCATTTGCATTTGTTATAAAAATAAAATAATCTATATACATAATATTGATAGTGATATGATTTGGAAGTTTGCACATGGATACATATACATTTAGTTGGGAGATTCATAAAGTTGTTATGATCAGTTTTTACTTAATATCATTGTTTTAACTCTGGTTTTGAGGGGATTTCTGCATTGACTTCTATTTTTTCAATGGTAACACATTTTAGGGGACATTACTCTTGGGAGCGGGGGGCTGACACAGATTTCTACGATATCAAACGATGTACTTATACTACTATCACGTTTACTCAAATTTTCCCCAAATTTTGCTGGTATCACTGGTTGATTTGATTTATGTCTGTACTCCTTGATACTTTACATGTAAATGTAGATGGTTATTTCATCAAATTACTATATTTGTGCAATATTATACGTTATCAATCATTATTTCATTTGTGTTACAATACTAGATTTTATTCTTTGCTCATACATTCTTGTCATCATTAATTCATAGTCGCTTGGCAATCATGGTTTGTTTACTTTGAACTCATTTATTCTGACTCTGTTTTATCCATCAATTTTACCCTATCAATACCATTCAAAATGAATTTTACAATTTTAAAAATTCACATTTGACTGTAAAATAATTTCAAATCTCTACATAACTCCAATGTATGCAATGTACCCAGAAGCAATTATGCAATTAAGTCTTTATGGTTTCCTTCATGATCGTCTTCTTATGTAATTAATATTGTGCTCAAAATATGCTTAATTCACTTTTAGAAATGTTTTCATCCAGTCCTTAGTCATACTTTATTTGCTCATTTTTATATTGTATGCTGCATTATTCTTTTGTAAAGCATTGCATCATTACTTGCTTGTGTAACGTTTTGCGTTGGAATTTTACTCTATAAAACCGAACTGAATTGAATAGAATTTAATTAACAGATTCATCAAATGTGCTTAGTAATTTAAGTCCTCAAATCTCCTTGTAACTTGTTTAGAAAAACTGGACCTTTGTGCCTTATAGATTTAAGCTTTTTGACAAGGCCTCGTGACTTGGCCATATCCTCGTCAAGTAGTGGTTGAGACTAGACTTATGGTCGAAGAAGAGAGCTGGCGAGTCCCGGGTGAATGCACGATCGAGCGACTTTAGTCGCGAGGCCTTTTGGAACCTGGCTTGCAATGAATTATTCATGAGCATGTTAATTCGTCATGCTAAGAACAATCAGAACAGTAGCTCCAACCTGGCCTACTTTCGTTCACTGTCAAGACATGTATGAACATGTATATGCCGACGTCATGCGAGCATACGCTCGCTGATTGGCTGCTACCTTTCAGGTAGCGAAGTCCAAGTCAGGTTACTAAAGGCTATGTGGCAGAGCTTGCAATCCTCGGATTCACCCCACCTTTCGCGATTAGTCTTTTTTCAGTTGGTAGGTGTCTGATATAAGCGTGTTTTCGCTGGACTACAGGAGGTGGAATCTAGAACGTTAACCATATGAAGGGCTATATTTTCAAAATAGCTCAAAACTAGGGGTATTACTAGGCCTACTACACGGGAAGAATTATCGGACTCCGCACTCTGTGTATGACGTCACCACTTGGGAAATCCCCAGCCGCTGCACTTTCCCTTCCTGGTTCGGAGTTCAACTTGCGGAATATCGGAGGCGAATCCAGGTTTTCATAACCGAACAGACGGGGAGGGGACACAAATTTTTATATTGATTTTTTTTTGTTGGTGTTGTTGTTGTTGTTGTTGTTGTTTTTAAACGCCGGCAGAGCAAAAAGCTGCAGTCCAATCGGTTTTTTTTTCTTCTTCTTCTTTCTTCACGTCAGCCCCTCTCTCGGTGAGGGGGGGGGGGGGGGGTAAAGGAGTTAAATTTGTCCGCTTTGTAAGTCAGTTCAATTTTTGACTATATTACAAGTTACATCGATGGGATTGGTGGGCGAGGCGCTGAATGGGGGGGGGGGGGGTGATTTCTTTTTTAAGACTTTGGCTGTCCAATATTTATGACTGTTTAAAAAATACATCTAGTTGGAAGGAAATGTCCTCTTACTCGGGTATTGTTTTATATTTTTTGGGGGGTGGCGGAGGCATGGTGCCCCTAATAAACTCGTTTCTATGCATTTTTTTTGTGGTTGTTGTTGCAAGTTCTTTCTTTGCTGGAGAGGGGGGGGGATGCCCCTACCCCCACCCTCATCCACCGTTCAAAATGGCGAATTTACATGAGGTACATGATATACTTCTCGCAGCATATGCTTACCGCGTAATTGATGACGCAGAACTACTCCTCCTTATGGATATGAATGCACCTAGAAACCTCAATTTTCAGTATGAGGGATATCATTTCGATTTAGACGATTTGAACGACGATGAGTGTTGATGGCGGTGTAATTGCCCTAGAGGTTGAGAATTTGAGAATTGTAAAAATACCAATATATTAGAATAATCTTGGGTATTATTGCCATATAATTCTTAATGATTATAAGTTTGTTTAGCAGGATTTTTAGACCATTTTTGGAACATGCCTCCTGGCATTGACCATACAATATTCGTGCATTGACTTTCCATTGGGAGAGAACCCCCACTGTACAGAATTTCCCGGTGGAATCTCATTTTTGATTGACCACGATTAAGTCATTAAGTGGAGCTTATCTAGAGTCTATCTGAACATCTATTGTATTCAAACATGCCATGAAACAATGGTATTATACAATTTGACTATTACATGAATCGGAAATTAGACCAAATGGTCATTTTACAAAGTGGGAATTAGATCAATTATAAATTGGACTAATGGGAAATTAGAACAAATTGTTAAGACCAAATGGTTTGCGTCAATCTGGTATTAAACAATCAGAAATTTGATTGGTCCCTCTACTGTTAGACCCCCCCCCCCAAGTTTGCGATCACATATTATGTGCCCCTATGTTGCTGGTCAATTTGGCGCCCCTATGTTCTAGGTCGCTTTGGGAACCCTATATGGCTAAGATCAATTTTGCGACCCCAAAATTTAATTAAGATAGAATCAGTGCCCCTATGCTTTAGGTCACTTTGGCTTAGATTAATGTAAAGCCCTCTAAGTTTAAGATCCATTTTGCGCGCCCTTAGTTTAAGGTCATTTCGGTGCCCCTTAAATTTGAAATCCTATTGATCCCCCTATGTTTAACTTTATTTTGGTGCCCCCTACTTTTAAGATCAAGTTGGCGCCCCTAAGTTAAACGTCGAATTGATGATGCCTTCCCCCTTTTCTATCCACCCCTTTCCCCTTTCTTTCTCTCCCTTTCTTTTCTCCTCTCTCCCATTTTTGTTTCCCTTTCTTTGTTTTTTCCGTTCCTTTTCTTTTACTTGATTTTATTTCTCTTTCTCCCCCCCCCCCTCATCTTCTCGGCGCCCCCTTCGACCATTGCCCGGTGGGACCTCAAGAATACGCCCATAACTATACAATTCAGTTTTAAATTTAGTTGATTTTGGTACCATCTAGCATAGAATGCGAGCAGTATTCAACCGAGCCCCCGAAGGATTAAAATGTTGAGAACATAACCTACATGGCCCCAGAATGGCCATAACAATAAAGTAATTTGCATAATCAATGCAATGTTATCTTTTCGTTCTATAGACAACACCATACGTGAAATGCAGCGGAGTGCTTTCGCTCAACGACCAGCCAAGCCACATTTCACTTCTTTCGATTTCTGTCATAAAATAACATCCTAATTAATGCCTAAATTGATCCTAAACATCACCGCTATTATACGAAAAGAACGTGAAATAATTTATCATCGACCGAAATCTGTCTCGTCCTCCATCGTCCGCAAACCAAGATTTGATCTCGTAAAATCTATGTTACTTGTAACTTACACAGCATACATGAAGCAAGTGAAAAGCGCTGGCCTGGTTGCACGAGCTGGCGACATCGACAAACCACACATGGGAATGTTTACATTCCTATTAAAGTCCTCTCTGATTGGCTGGTCATTGAGAACGTAAGTCCACACCAGATTAACGTTCTAGATTCAACGAGAACGTAATTCCACCCTAAGTTTACTTCCTAGATTTGAGAACGGGATACCTTACACCGGTAACTATGGGAAACGCTCGATTTTGCACACGGTTTCTCGAAATTTAAACGCTTTCCCAGTTGTTTTAAGCAAATACCAGTTTCATGCCCTCTTTTCGCCGTACTATCAGTATGCAGGGTTTGGGGTTTTGAGCTCTTTTGAAAATATAGCTCTTCGCCATGCTAACGTTCTAGATAATGTCCTCCGTAGTCCACCGAAAACACCCTATAAACATTACAACAGACACAGAGCCTTGTCTAAAGGCTATATACATGTAGATTTTCATGCCATTCCTTTTTTGGTTATTTAAACGATATTTTTTGATTGCCTTGTGGGGCTTGAGTGAATTTCTCTCATTTAGTTGGTAAAGTGTACATGTACATGTAGTTGTAATCCCTCTGGGTATCTGTCTGTCCATCCCGTTTTATTGTTTGAACAACCACTTGGATATGAATTTCAGTTAAAATGTGATGATAGTATTTGTATCATCATGGAAAGACGATGTTATTTGATTTTGGAGTTAGCACAATATAGGTCAAGTGTCACAGGGAGCACTTATTAAGTAATGGCCTTTTTATTGTCAACACTCAAGAACATCTTGTTGTAAGGTACAAAAGTAGTATCTCACTATGCGGAGATGTCTCGGCGACTCCGAAACTAAAAAACCATGATCACACCTTAACGTTCAAGGCTTGCATTTAACTGTGGATTGCCCTAACGCAGACAAACGCATTCAAAGGCAACACAAAGAGCTACAATCAGCTAGAACAAGAGGCCTTGCATTCAGTTGTGGATGTTTGAATTGTTTCAAACATCCCTAAGTGAACAAGCTCGAACGCAACAAAAGTTTTAGCAAGTGAATGCGCAGTGAATCGAGATGAGACGAGCTAGAGCAAGCATCAACGAGTGGTGAAGGAGGTAAACACCCAACGTTGCGAGCAAACCTCGTATTAAATCGTACTGCTACGATAAAAAGCGAGGTAAAAGGTAAGCAAACCCGGTACGAGCTACATTGAGCTCCAAACAGTATGATTGCAACGGAATATTGAGCTGCGTAGGGCTGCCTCAAGCGTGCGTTCGGCTAACGAGGTAAACTGCAAAGGTGTGATCGGGCTTTAAAGAGACGTCTTTGATATTTTTTTCTGCTGCGGAGACGTCTCCGAGAGAGGAGGGAAAAGGGGGGGGGGGGAAGAGGCGCCAATTTGATCTTAAATTCAGGAGGCACCAAATCGACAATAAATTTACAGGGGCGCCAAATCGACAGTAAACTAAGGGCGAACAAAGTGAGCTTAAACATGGGGGCGCAAAATTGACCTTAAAATTAGGGGCGCCAAATTGATCTTGTTACGGACCGAATCGACCTTAAACTAAATGGGCGCTAAATTGAGCTTAAACTTAGGGGTGACAAATTGACATGAAACTTAGGTGGGCGCCAAATTGAGCTTAAAGGTAGGGGCGCCAAATTGACTTGAAACTTAGGTGGGGCGCCAAATCAAACTTAAATTTAGGGGGGCGCCAAATGGACATTAAACTACAGGGGCGTCAAATTGACCTTAAACGTAGGGGTGCCAAATTGACCCAAAACTTAGGTGGGGGCACCAAATTGACCCGAAGCTGAGGGGGGCGCCTAATCGACCTTAAATTTAGGAGGGGGTGCAAAATCGACCTTAAACTTAGGGCGCTAAGTTGATGTTGAATTTAGGTGGGTGCCAAATCGAACTTAAAATTAGAGGGACGCAAAATCAACCTTAAACGTAGAGGCGCAAATTTAGCTCAAATGTAGGGGCGCCAAAATGAGCTTACACGTAGGGGTGCCCAAATGATCTGAAACTTCCGAATTTCGAATTTACCTGAAACAAAGGGGGCAACAAATTGGTCTTTAAAATATGGCCTCTATCTAGATAGAACAACATTTTAAACTTCCATTCCTCCTGGTATGTATATACATTTTCACTCATTTTTATGCCTCCGCCCACCGTTTTCGGTTTGTCCGTCCGTCCGTCCGTCCGTCCGTCCCGTTTGCTCGTGATCGCGATATCTCAAGAACCTCTTGAGATATCAACTTCAAACTTGGGGATAGTATGTATCACCATAAAAAAATGATCTGATTAGATTTTGGAGTATGTAGGTGAAAGGTCATGGGTCACAGAGGTCAAATTGTGAAATTCGGTGTATTGAGTTCATTACCGCGATATCTCAAGAACCACTTGAGATATCAACTTCAAACTTAGGGATAATATGTATCACCATAAGAAGATGATCTGAATAGATTTTGGATTCTGTAGGTCAAAGGTCGAGGGTCACAGAGGTCAAATTGTCAAATTCCATGTATTGCGTTACATATTGCCATATGAAGACATCTTATTAGATTCTGAAGTATGAAGGTCAAAAACTTAGAAGGGACTATGATTTAAGAATGTTTGGGGTCACAAGCTCAAAGTTCAATGTGAAAGATGTCTTTGTTTGAAGGAAAATGAAACGAAGAAACTGCTATATATTTCTGATCTGGCAATGGCGGAGGCATATATTTCGACCGCGCGCGGTCGAGGATTCATCTTGTTCACTCACGCTTTGCACTCGCATAATTTTTTCCCAATGATTTATTTACTTCAATAGAAATATACATTTGCCTACCATTGCTATTCGACCTCGAATCGCCCCAAACCGAAATTTACACCGAAATTTTTGCCCTAGTGTTTGCCTATTTACCCCCCCCCCCCACCCCCATTGAATAGCGCCCTCCATCGACGAGGATGCGGCCGCATGCGATCTTATACTCCTCCTCTAATCTCTTCGCCTTCGTCGATCGAGATAAGTCGTATATTTTTGCCTGCGCAAAAAATAGCGTGTTTTTCTCCCTTTTGGGACTACTTTGCGGTGTTTTGCGAGGTTATATTTCTCATAATCATATTGAGTATTCTGAGCTCTCTTTTTGGGTCTAGTTTTTTGGTTTTGCCGAGATTTTGATAGTTTTATCTCTCGGTGATCGTTTACTTTTCACGCTCTCTCTTCCCGTAGACTTTCGTACGTTCATTACTGTGTGTATGTAATACGTGTCGTGGTTTACGTTTGAGTGTTGTGTGTGTGTTTGGTTTTTTGTGCTCCGCTTCTTTGATAGACCCGCCTATTTACCCCCTTTGTGTATTAACACTTTTCTTTCTCTTTTTATTTTTCAGATTCGTCATGTCTAATTTTCTTCTCGCGCCGGCTTCTTTTAAGAAGAAGCGGGGGAAGAAATTAGCGAGCAGGCGTGTGTTTTCTTCTGAGAAGTCCCCCTCGCAGGGGGTGAGAGGCTTGTCGTTTGAAGAGGCTTTAGACGCCGTTCTTCCTCCTTCTTCACCATCTCGGACTTCGGGGGTGAGTATTATTGGGTCGAACACTGGCGGACAAAACCTCGCTGATCGGGCTTCGTCGGTCCCTCAAAGTACGGGACCGTTGATGCCTGACAGGTTTGGCAGCGTCCAGGATCATGACGGCTACGGCCCTCGCGCTAAATTAGTTTGGTATTTTAGAATAATAAATTAACGCATTTATATGCACCGTCATCTAGTCAAACTATTCAGAA
>CALNVZ010002882.1:28540-42466 GCA_940671915.1 Paracentrotus lividus
ATGTATATTCTTATCCAAAATTTTTTTAGATTTACAGGACATAATATATGATTAAAATTTTTGTAAATTATTATTATTATTTTTTTTTAACTAAAGAAAAGCTATTGTGTCTAAGTGGTGATAACTTATTTGCTACAAGAAATATTTCCATTGGTATCTTAGACAATCATTATTTTATTTGCGATTCACAGGTAACCACTGGATATTCATACTCCTATCTAATTACTGTAAATGTGGAAATATTTCGCGGTACATTTTTTCAGTGGTTTCGTGCAAAGATCGTAAGCACGAATAAAACATGCGAATATATGTATTGCTTTCTTACGCATGCTTTGAATGGTTCAATGCGTTCCACGCGAATTAGAACCACAAATATAAGCCTCTTAAGCGCACCAAAAATAATCACGCGAAAAATAACAGCGATACAGTACATGTATAGCATTTAAATATTGAAAGTAAAGCAATTAACCAAACATTAATAATCAACAAACATTGCAGTTGAAGTAGGAAACTGTCCATGTTGTCGCGCGAACGATTCGAGCGGGACTATGGAAACGGGCTCGTACGGTAGTATGTGGTGTCCGTCCGTCCGTCCGTCCGTACCATCCATCGTCCGTCGTCCGTCGTCCGTCCGTGCGTCCGTAGTGATAAAAATTCTTCAATTTGCTACTCCTTCGCCATTTTTATCCGTTTCGATTCCGTTTGCTTTATATGATAGCTACTAGGTATAGCTACAAAAACCACAACCCTCATACTATGCAAATCTGCAACACATGTAGGCAAATGACGAGTATTTCCAATATATTTATCTCCAACGCCACATCCTTTTCATTTTCCTACTGTTTATTGTTATCTAGTGATCTTTATTTGTAGAAAAATAAGAAATTCAACCAAATTCATGAATTCACTGTAGCTCAGAGAAGATTTCTCAACTCGATGTTAATTTTCCATTTGGTTTGATTTCTGCGAAAACACTTAATTCTTTCCAAGTCCATGTGAAGGAATTTCACTTGATTCCATGTGAACTTGTGCTTTTCAATAAAATTCAAAGATCATGTAAATCTATATATTTTTTGCTGCTCTGTTTTAGTAAATCCCAAATGCAAATGCCCCCAAACTTTGTTTTTGCATATATTATCATTTTTCATTATTTCATTCATTTTATTTATAATTGATATATTCATTTTTCATATCGTTGATATTATGATTGGATATGCTGTACTGGAAATGAACAGTACGTGTGTCCTACTAATTATGAACTTGCATCACTAAAAACTTCGAGCAGTTCGACAGGACTATGAAACGGGCCCGTACGTACGTATGGTGTCCGTTCCTCGTCGTCCGTATCCATCGTCCGTCTCGCGTCCGTAGTGATAAAAATCTTCAATTGCTCTCTTCGCCATCCCATCGATTTCATTTCGTGTTCTTTATATGATAGCACTAGTGATGAAGTAAACCAAAACTCTCAGAATTTTAATAGACCCTACGGAGTGGACCCCTATAATGTGTACAATTTGCTTTAGCTTTGTTATAACTCTTAGGGGGGGGGCTCCCTTATAAATTCTTTCTATCTACTTATGTTCTTTTTTTTA
The DNA here is from genome assembly GCA_940671915.1 of Paracentrotus lividus. Taxonomy (NCBI): domain Eukaryota; kingdom Metazoa; phylum Echinodermata; class Echinoidea; order Camarodonta; family Echinidae; genus Paracentrotus; species Paracentrotus lividus. The sequence continues at coordinate 30,133 of CALNVZ010002882.1, forward strand.
TGATTTATTCAAATAATGTATGTGTATAGTTTTGAAATGACATATAATTGTTTTTATTATTATTGTTTGATTGGAATATGTAAATAAACTGAACTGAACTGAACTGAACTGATTTCAATTGCGACGTTTTTATAATGCGCGGTAAAGATGCACAGAATCTGTGCAACGTTCTTTATTTGATGCTATTTATGACCGAAATAATGTTCCCAACAAATCTTGTTGAAATAAAAAGAAATATATAAGAAAATTATAAAAAAAAAAACCAATAAAATAAAGAAATTGATTGTGATAGGCCCAGATTTTTTTCAATTACAATTATTAGGAATGCTATAAGGAATATTTACACCAAGAATTGTCATTCTAGGAAGCTATATTTTGGGCATTAGAGCAAAAAGTATAAGGGTGCCTATAAATGTTAAATTGCACATATCCTTCCAGAAAAACAAACTTTTGTAATAATAAAAATAATTTTCAGTTCTTTTATAGAGCATACCACATTGCTAAAAGCATGTCTCTATGCGCTTACAACAAGAAAGGAAAGGAAAACAAGTAAAAAGAATTACATATGCACTTAAAGCACAAAAAATACAAAGGTAGTGTTGGGCACTGAGTTCAAATACAAATTAATTTTTATGCATTGCTGCTGCATTTTGAATGGACAGTAGTTTTTTTAATTGTCGCTGTGGTAAACAAAACAAACAAACTATTACAAAAATCAATGTGGCACAGTACAAAAGCATGAACAAGTTTTTCAGTTGTGTTTTTGTCTAAATAATTACGAATTTTACCGATCCTATAGAGAGCGTATGAAGCAGCACGATATTTACGCGAAATGAAACTCTCAAATTCAATTGACAATCAAAAATCACACCCAAATTTCTACAGGTTTGCTTTGCTTGAACTAAAGTCCTATCTATTTCTAGTGTCCTGATTGGATCCGTCTCTCTAAACCGAGAAGAAGTGTGAAGAAAATCTGTCTTACCACTGTTCAGTTTGAGACAGTTCTTTTGAGACCATTCCTTGATAGCTTGAATACACTGTAAGATTTCATTAGTTGGATTGCAATCAGGAGACTTTCTAAATGAAACATAAAGCTGTGTATCGTCTGCATAAAACATCTGCTGTACATGAAATCTATTTATTATAGATTCCAGAGGAGAGGTATACATAGTAAATAGAATAGTACCTAGAACGTACCCCTGGGGAACTTCCTGTTTAATGACATGAGTAGATGATTGTTCACCCCCAACAGTCACTCGATGACTTCGGTCTAACAAATACGATTTAAACCACTTTAAAACCTTGCCAGAAAATCCAAATGTGGATTGTAAACGCATCAGGAGGGTGTCATGTGTTATGGTGTCGAAGGCTGATGAGAAGTCTAACGATATCAAAACTGCTTCTTCCCCCTTATCCAATGCCATCAACAAATCATTTGCGACTCTCACGAGAGCTGTCTCGACACCATAAAACTGACGATAACCTGACTGAAATTTGGCATGCAAGTTATTTTCATGAAGATATTCCTGTAACTGGGAAGCTGCTAGCTTTTCTAAGATCTTTGAAAAGAATTTCAAATTAGCGATTGGGCGATAATTTTTAAGCTCATCTTTATTCAGCGAACTTCCTTTAAGTTTTGGTAGAATATTGGCAGATTTGAATTTTTCGGGGAAACATCCTGAGACAAAGGAATCATTAACAATTGTTGTCATGATCGGTACTAATTCATCTAACAGTCTTTCAAAGAGCGGGGTTGGGATAGGATCAAGATCACAGGAGGTTGAGGCAGATTGCATAACTACTGTACGTACTTCCTCATCAGTTACCATTCTGAAGTGTTGAAACATTGACCCACATGTTTCTACATTAAGAGAAAAATCACTGGCACCACTAGGATCTAAGGATGCCAATCGATGTGTGATATTTTCTGTTTTCTCTGTGAAGTATTAAGCAAAGGATTCAGCAAGTGAGTCGCCAGTATTATCAGCATGATCAGTGCTTGGAAGAATTGATGTAGTAGGATGCGTTAACTGTTCAACTTTCTGAAACAGTTCACGTGGATTACAATCTCTGAGCTGGTCACGGTGGTACTTGCTCTTTGCAGATCCTAGCTGATTACTATAGTGGTGTGCTGCTTTCCGAAAATTCTCACGATCGATCTCCAATCCTCGAGGAAATGCTTTTCGTTCTAGAGCTCGGAGTTCGCGCTTAAGTTGACAGAGATCATCACAATACCATGGAGATTCAGGTCTACTTGTGACGGTGCGCGTAACTTCAGAAGCATGTTTAGCCAAGAGACGAGAAAGTGTAAACTCAAACTGATGGATGTTTTCGATCATAGATATGACCAGAGATCCTCTTCACGCCACCCCTCCTGGCAAGTCGGCGGATTGCAGGCTTGGTGATGCCTTGGATGTTGTCACGTAGAACCTTGTGATGACGCTTGGCGCCTCATTCAACGTTGTTGGATGAGAAAGAGTATAACTCAGATAAAAGGATGTCTTGACGAAATGTCAATATTTCGTATTTTCCTAGTCCTTATCTGTACATTCTTAGGTTTAGGTTTCCGAATGTTCATAGAGCATAAGATAGCTACGTGGTCAGATGGAAGATAACTCGTAGATGATACGCTGTTGATGAACTGATCATTAAGAACTAGATCCAAGGTGTGTCCACTTGAATGTGATGGCAGTTGGACATGCTGCTGAAGATTAAACGACGAGATGATATTCTGAAAATGTAGCATATTCGTGAAGAAAAAGCTGATCTGTTGACTGTCCTGAAGCAGTTTGTTGCGGCCTATATAAAACAACAAGACGGATCGGAACTTGCCTATGTGAGGTGACAAGTACATCAATATGTTCAAATGATGAGAAGATTCTGGAAGAGTCAAACCTCTTAACTTTGAAGTTCTGCTTGATGCAAATGGCAACTCCACCTCCCACACGACCAACTCTTGGCATATATAGTAAGTTGTAGTTCTCATGGGTGGATGATATCTGAGCAAGTGTGATGTTGTCACGATCATCTCCGGTTAACCAGGTCTCTGTTGCTCTGCAATGTCTACTTGATCATTGATAATAAGATCACAGAACATGTGTGTCTTATTGTTCAAAGATCTTGCGTTCCAGAGTGCAAATCTGACGGGATCTTCGATGACTTGCATTGCTACCTGAACATGCTGACTCTGCTGACGACGTCTGTCCCGTCCCCCTTTACGACATTGTTTTGTACGACCTCTACAAATACCAATATCTTTTAAAGTTGACCATACTAATGAAGCTACTTTGAATTGTTTAGAATTCAAGTTGTAAAGAGTGTGAATATCATATCTAATTCTACCACTAGACACAGATGTGTTATCTACAATACCAATTTTATGATTCTCACTACAAAAAGAGGGTCCTGGATTGAGATGGTTATCCCCACCTTGACTATGTCCTTTCCAGCAATGCAAAGAAAAATACATCGATTCATGGACCAAATTGCTCAAAAATGTTGTAGAATGTAAAAAAATATCGATACTAGGAAATCAAGTTTAACATCCCCTAAAATTGCGAATATTGAATCAAGGGGCTTGAAACTTGGCAGGCATATGTATCAATACATTTCACAACTATCTGCCAATTTTTGTAAAATTTGATGACGTCATCGAAAAGTTATGGACACAAAATAGCAAATTTACACTGCATTACGTAACTAGGCATTACGTCATTGCCGTTCAATATTTGCTTCTGAAATTGACATCACAATGACCACATTGAAATTGTCTTTCCATTGACACCATATATAATATAGGCTGTCATAGAAGATTTTCAGTAAATCACGTTTCTGTAGGAGCCGTTATACCAGCTTGCCTTATAATTGCAAATTTGACAGAACCATGTGAACGCCGAATTGTATGGAAAGCGGAGTTTTCAAAATTGCAATGTAGTACACAAACCGTATATTCGTTTAACACACAGATCTTGTATTATGTAAAGCCTACTTCCGTTTCCCAATATATTTCGAAATACACGTTTAAATTTTAATATTCTTTGATATATTTTAGTCAAGGCGTCAATGCACGCACATCGTTCATGTCAACGATTGCAGTTCTAGTTTTATTTTATTTTATTTTTTCAACACAGATGAAAGAGAAAGATCGTCATTCAGGGATGCATCAGAAGAAGCTGGACCATCCCACTCATCATCATCATCATTCTCACAGTATGTTCATATCTTGTCTAATGATAAAAATATACTTTTCTATGCTCAGCTTAAAAGAAATGGGACACTTTAAAAACTTTACACTTTTCAACAGCAGCAAAAATGATATCAGAATTAAAATTAATTATACAGCGATAAAACAGTGAATAAGCCCTAAAAGGACCTAGGTGCTTTGTTCATCTCACTGCCCATGAGATCTTGGCTGTCGAATTGGCGATATTTTACGGCGCGGTCAAAAAGAAAATTTGCACGGTTGAATGGTCAAAGAAAATTTTGAAGCATGCCCATCATCATCCCCCTCGCACCCCCCTTGTTGTTATCTGAGTTAATTGCATTTCGATAATTTTTGTCTCGCCCCTCGGAGAGGAAGGCGAGACATAGGGATCCAAATGGCGCCCATCGTCCGTCCGTCACACTTTACATGTAAGACTCTGATGACGTATAACTTGACAACTTCTCATCCAATGGCAACCAAACTTTGATGATAGGTGCACTAGGGGTACTGTCATGTTTTAGTACTGTCGGAGGTCAGTGATGAGGTGAAAAGGTTAGAGTTTACTGGCACGACTGAAAAACAATTTAACCTCCCCCCCCCCCTGTACAAAAACCACGACTTTCGCGCAACCGCTGCAAATCGCAACCCGGCGCTCTATGACTTTTTCCTTTCGAGTGTCTTGTCTCAACTTTTGACACCAAGGTCAAAAAAATCGGACATGCCATTGTTGCGTTACGCAATATTATGTAATCGCATGTCAAGCCGAAATTGAGCGAAAATCGTCATTTTGCATGCGTTTGTGCACAAAATACTGCTTTTCCTTAATTGCCTTATAACACTGATAATTGTGCCTTCTGAGCCTTTTGCTTGATGAAGTTAGTCTTTATATTGATCAAGAAACATTTCTCAAGCAAAAAGAATTACAAAAACATAGAAATACATAAGAAATAAAAACAGTAGAATACATAGGAAACTCATAAAACAATAGAATACAACAGAATTAATTTGAAATTTCTGAATTTGTCAATTCAATACTGTTGACTTTGCTACTCAGCAACTTCAAAAAAAAATTGAGCTTCTTGACTATGTTTATTAATGAAATATTAACGATTTCAACAAAAAAGCATCTAATTTGCATACATGAGTATGCATAAATTAACATGAATTCAATCTGTGAATTTCTTTTTCGAAAAAAACATATAAGCGATACCCTTTACATGTGCAGTGACGCTTGTGCAAAATTTTGCGGCGATCGGACCATCCGCGGCTGAGATATCAGGGGGGAGGGGGTCAAATTGACCCCCCCCCCCCAAGTCAAAATCTCCTCTTGAAAAGCCCAGTCAGAATAGGGTTAAGGCTTGGCACTATATTAGAAGCGCAAGTTTTAACTCCAAATTCTTGCTTTTAACTACCAAGAGTCAGTTTCGGCATGAGGGGGCGCTATATTGATTTATTTTTAAAATGAGCCGGTGAGCATGTGGTTTCTAGGCTAAATTAGAAAGGAGGAATAAATTGTCCTTCCGTTTCCACATGAGCACTCACCGATGGAATTTAAGGCTGATTTTAAATAAATTTACCAAACTACACGATTAGCACGAATTAAGTCCCTATGAGATCATAATTACAGGTGTGGCCCCTATAGTGGCATAGGATGTCACATGGTAAGGTCAAAGGCCATTTTATTTCAAACATTAAAGTTTACTTGCAAGACTCTCTTATGATGTATAACTTGGTAACTACTGGTCCAATGGCAACCAAACTTGGTTGATAGAGGAGCTACATCATGTTACGGTGCTGTCAGAGGTCACATAGACAGGTCAAAGGTCATATGAGGTCAAATGTTTTCTGGCAAAACTCTCTTCATAACATATAACTTTGCAACCGTTGCTACCTTTTCAACTAAACTTGGGTAATAGATGCACTTGGGGGCCTGCATGTTATAGTGGCCTCGGATGTCACATTGTAAGGTCAGAGGTCATTTTATTTCAAACATTAAAGTTTACCTGCAAAACTTTATCATGAAACATAACTTGACAACTGTTAGTCCAGCAGCAACCAACCAAATTTGGGTGGTAGATGTAGTCTAAGGGTAACATCATGTTGCGGTGGTGTCGGAGGACAAATGTTAAATTTTATTTGCAAGACTCTCTTGTGAAATCGAGCTTGGTTAGGGATGTACTTGGGGAAACCTTCATATTATGTAATCATTGGTGGGCGAGACATAATTCGGGTATTGCCATGTTTTTTCATATACTATTTAAGGAATTTGTCCTTATAATCATGGATCGAGTAATGTTTGGTTCTGAATGATTCTTTTCACAAACATTTTTACCTAATTTCCAGGAGAGTTGAAGATGAATTTGACAGGATCTTGCAGAAAGTAGCCAGCGAGCTTTATCAGGATCAAGAAATCGAAGACCTAGCTGTTCAGTTAGGTTTTAGTATAGCAGATGCTACACGGTACCGTGACGAAAACCAGCAGAGACATACCTGTCGCGGTACCGTCAACATGCTGAGGACATGGCGACGTGGTGTTGATGAATCACAGGAATGTACGGTATTACGAGCTGCTCTCATTAATGCCAATCAGATTCATCTAAGTAGTACCTTGCTAGGAGAAGAGGATGGAGGTAATCTGTACTATAATTAACGTAATGTCAATTGATGTGTGTATGTAAATATTATTGAAAGGCGGGATTAGTACAAACGGGATGGGTTTGAATCTTTACTCCATTGTAAGTGGTGAAGATTTGACTTAAAACTGGACTGAGCCTAAAGAAGGGGGGGGGGGGGAATAGATGGGCCACTGGAGGACTGAATAGACTGGACATGACAAACAGAACAATTATTTTTTCCTGTTGCTTTTTTTTTTACATGTTTACTGAAACCTTGACCTTACCAGAAAACTCAAAGTTGTATTAACGTTAAAATATGTCCTTACAATGTTTATTACATGTTTAAGAGGATATGACTATGCAAGTTGAGAAATACTTTGTAAATTCAGAGTTATATGTGAACAAAGTCAAAATTTGAAAACACCATTTTTTTCTGGTCCCGTTTGTTACCGACAAATAAATTATCATAAATTAATTATGAATTGATTTATTTCAACTATTTTTCATGTTTTTGTTGAAAATTCTCAGTACCTTCAAAAATAAATATAAGGATTGAGATTTTCATTTTTTTTTTTTTGCTCTGAATGTCCCGTTTGTTACCGCGCAAAATAGCTTGGACTTGCCCTACCATATACGTATCGTTTGAGAAGATTCCATTCCAAAATTGTTTTTTCCCCCTTGTAGATTTTTGTATGCAGAATGTAAAAACAATTAACAGTGTGTCATTATTTTTTTTTTTTTTGAATTATATCAGTAGAAAGGTCTATGTACTGATTGGTTAATTTTGAATTGAAATTTAATTGAACATGGCAACCTGAATGCTTAATTGCATTCACTGTAAAAATGTGTAATACCTGTATAAAAGTGAGAACATTTTAACATACCAAACTCTATAAGTTCTGAGAGAAGTCGGTACCAACCAATCCGAAATAATGTTGTTGTAAAACAGTGTTGAAAAGAGATGTGAGAAAATGGATTATAACCATGATGTGTCCGAAATGTGTGCAGACACACTGCAAAATCGCCCATTCGCATACGTTTTCACTATCCTCCCTAGATTCGCATCCACACATTAGACAAAGACATCCTTACAGTGACACTAAAAGCCATACATTCCCGGTTGGGGATAAAGCCTCCAGTATCATTAGGGGAACTGAGGAGCTTACCTTTTTGATATTCGTGAGTTAAAAGTAAATGAAATCATATATTTAATTTTATCTTAAACTATTAATTTTATGGTCTTTAGTCATCAGTGACATAACATAAGTTGCATAAGATCAATGTCAATTGTCCTCTATAATAGACCATTTTACTAACATATTCAAATTTATCCGTTTGTTTCCTGGCGACATAGTAACAAGTTATTCAAAAGACCTGTAATAAAAGAATACGTGGAATCTAGTTTGCATACATTAGTTGTTGCTATATCAGGCAATCCTGAGGCAAGCTTTCAGGTTGTCAAGAATAACCTTTGTATAAGAAGTATGCATAAACTTATACCCAACAAAAAAAGTAAGTCCCCCCCCCCCCTAATTAAATTGAGTTGTACATATCTTATTACATGTGCTTGTAGGTAATTTTATCAGCTTACATTTAGCGAATTTTACTGAAATTCGTTTTGTCATGCTTCAATGAGTACGGTCAAAAGGCAAAAATGTCACTTTTCGAAAGTCACAAGGTTAATTTCATAACTTTAATTTAATATTATTTGAACAAATTCAGACTTTTCAACAAAAGATATGTTCAGAAGGGTTGTTGCACTTAATTTCTAACACATCAAACGATTTTTGCATTAAATTTCACGGTTGGATGCACAGGCGGTAAAATTTGCAAAACTGCATTTTTTTACACATTTTTACTTTTAAAAATTACTGATTATGACGGAATATGCAATCTGGAAGAGTGTTTTAAACAATACTCATCAATTCACGGTTGAATGAACACTTAATGAAAACAAAAAAGGATATTTTCAAATTTCGAAGATAATTATTGTTCCATATTTATGTAATAAAATCATTTTATCAACATTTTTTTTGTTATGTGTATGTCAAATTATTTTTTTTTCAAATAATGTTACGGCATTTTATTAAAAATTCACGCTTTAATGAACACGTGATACTCGAAAAGCCGTTTTTTCGCTTGTTGACTGAAATTCAATTGCTCACTTTGAATAATTGTCACAGACCTTGGATACTTCATTTGATTTGAGTTTCACGAAAATTCCAGGATTTTACGCTTCAGTGAGCAGAAGGTATTAGAAAAACATGCAAATAAGAAGAAATTTCAGGGCTTTGGCCCCACTCCGTGCCTTATCAGATTATTAATTTTTAGCGTTGTTCCTGTTAGTTTAGTACCACCCAGAAGTTGTGTGCCAAGTTTCATGGAAAACTCTCAGTAGAATTAACAAAATCATCAAAGAAATAAGGCCGAATGTCAATTTGTTAAAATTTTGATTTCTCTCAATTGACATTGTGTACAATCTCGAGGCAAAAAAAAAACAAACCCCAAATCAACATGCTTGGAACTTTTTAACAAAAAAGGTGTTGAGTGATATCGTTTTGGCAGTTATGTTTATATACTCAACGACTAACTCATGTGCGAATATGAGATAAAACCTTTGCGTCATTGCATGAATAAACATACGTTAAAGGCAAAAATGTCATTACAAAAGTCACAATAGTCACCTTTAAAGTGTGCTCACTCATCCATGAAAAATATTGAAATGTATCGGAATTGGTGTTTGATGACCAAATTTTGGATGATAAATCCACAAAAACAATTAAACACAAGGTAAGAAGAAAATCTTACGAAATTGTTATTTTTACAGCCTCCAAAATAACCCTTGTGACTTTTGAAAATGTTCATTTTTTATTTAAACGTTGATCACTCATCCATGTCTCAACGGATCAATGTCATTTTGTCACAGAAGGTACTCAATAAGTATGGCAAACCTCCCTTCCAATTATTATGCTCAAAACAAGCCCGTTCAAAAGTTACATCATTTTGATTAGGGGGGACTTACTTTTTTTGTTGGGTATAGAATGTTTTAGTAAACTGGTCTATTGGCAGTAAATTTTAGATTTCAGTCATCTTGTAAATTCCAGGTGTATTTCTTAACCTCACTTTATTCACTCTTTGGTATTTAATTAAAGTGTTGAATATAAGTTACGTATAAAAATACAAATATTTACTTTAATACTGAATATAAAGCCAAAATAGACAATATAGGCCTATGATTCATGCCATTTGGGGTTTTCCTTTTTAAAATATGTATATCATGACATGACAGGTATTTCCTGCACAAAAGGCCTCGTGTGTTGTTTACAAGTGTATCAAAATTGTAAATGGGATTAAAAACCTTGGTTATGACTGTACGTGCATAAATTTAACAATTATTGTTGGTATTTTAATTGCTTGATCAGTTCTGGTCCATACTTTGTCAACTGAAATATAACTATGCTTTCAATGCATTATTCCAGTCTAAATATGCTGCCTTTAATCTGTAAATACCTTGTATATGAATAATGTGTATAAAGTCATTCGTGCCCTGTATTATACTGAAGTCATTCTTGTAACTTTTATACAGTATGTGTACAATAGGTTTTCTGCTACACAGAAAGCAGAGTCACAAACAATGAAATAACCAACTTTCAAGACAACATTTCAGTTCTAGGATATGTACAAACTCTCTGATATTGTTAGATTGTTGTACATAAAAGACCAAATACTTTACATGGTCCTTAAGTCTTCTTTTAATTATCTTGCAAATAAATACTGAATATACATGTATTCAATGTATTTTTTCTGGAAATGATAGTAATTTTGTAATTGTATATAGATTAGTTTTTTTTTTAGAAGAAAATATTTACTTTGTACTGGAAAGATCATCAGTACTACTCTCATAGTTCAGGGGCAAGTGAAGAAAACATTTCAATTTCCAGGTTATGTAGACACTCTTTGTTATTGTTAGGTTATACTAGACATGGTCATTAAGTATTCTTTGAACCATGCTACAAATCATTATTGAATATGCATGTATTTAATGTCATTTTTCTGGAAATGATAATGTTTTAATTGTATATAGATTAGGCTCTTAAAAGGCAATATAGTTGAGGGGCCCATGAACATTAAAAACACTTCACTTTCTTCACTAGAAAGTTGTATGAATATTGTTTCTTGTGCCACTATCCTGATAATTATAATAATGATACTAGTTGACAATTCCGTCAATATTTATATATTGTAAATATTATATTGGACGGCTGAGATTCGGATACCAGGAATATTGGCCTTAAAGCCACCAATTTAACCGGTTGGAGACTGAGCCCGAATATACTCGGGATAGCTTTTGTCCACTCGTGGACTGACCCCGAATATACTCGGGCTGAAAAGTCCTGATAAGTTCAGCCCAGTTTCCAACTGTTTTTCTACTCAATATTCAATGAATCAATAAAAACATTCCAATCACAGTGAAGGCTGTAAGAGCCGCTCGTGCTTTCTCCCATATTTGGAAGGTTTGCTTTTATGCATAGTATATGCAATTAACCAGCCCGATCGCGTTCAAGCTCAAACTTGATGACGAAAGTGTGGCTTTTTGTATTTCACCTCCAGCCCGAACAAAACCTTTCTTTTCAAAATTTGAACTCCTGGAGGATGAATGATTAGTAATGTAAACCACAATGGACGTTTATTGAATAGGCCCTTATTGTGCGAGGTTGTGATCGCTCGCCGCTGAAGATTTCCCTATTCCATAATTGAACGACATGAGTACTGCAATAACTCTCTCTCTCTCTCTCTCTCGTATACCATATTATATACACTTTGTACCAATTAAAAAAAAAGAATATGATAATAAACGAACTTAATCTTTTATCTTAAATCTCTATAGTGATCCTACATTTAAAAAAAAAATCATAATAAATCAAACTTAAATGAGTTATAAAATGAATGATGAAATGATGAATCATTATTATTATTATGAATTAATTGAAATCAATATCAGTAAGCACAAGAAGGATTTACAAAGAACATAAAGTTTGTAAATAGAAATAAATACATAAGTAAATAAGAAGATTGTAAAAAGAGAAAGTTATAGATTTAAAAAATAAATAAATAAAACTAGGAGAGAAAAAAATTGAGAAAATACAAAGAGAATGGGAAAAAAAAGGGAGTCTAGAGAGGGACAAAATCGGAAGGGAAGGAAGAAGCATGAAAAAAGAAAGAAAGAAAGGAATCAGGAAGAATGATATAATAATATAAGCTTGACAAATTCATAGAAACGGAAAATATGACACAAATCTGAACTTCATCCGTAACACAAAGCTTAGCCCAGCCACATTCATAAACAATAAGTGCGTATTTTTGCATAGGGCCTACAAAAACAACCAATCCGCATGACAAAAAATGAATAATTCATGAGCTTTCGTGCCCGGATCGGCGGCATCGCGGAATAAAACGCCACCGCTTATTGGCTGTTAGTGTTTTCGATGTAAAATAGGCCCACTCCCGTTTCTTT
>CALNVZ010002882.1:42491-73146 GCA_940671915.1 Paracentrotus lividus
TGGTATTGAAGTCGAATATTAGACATTTGTCACCGTACTTTGGAGCTTTGTTAACTTGAAATGTATACGATTTATCGTAATAAAAGTTAATTTCAAACAAATCGCTTCACACTCGTCGTTGAAATTGTGAGCATAGCAACCATAATGTCACTGCCGTGACTACCGTCACTACCGTCCAATCACAGTGAGGCTGTAGAGCCGCTCGTGCTTTCTCCCATATTTGGAAGGTGCTTATTTTGCATAGTATATGCAAATTACACCAGCCCGATCGACGTTCAAGCTCAAACTTGATGACGAAAGTGTGGTTTTGTATTTCACCTCCAGCCCGAACAAAACCTTTCTTTTCAAAATTTGAACGTCCTGGAGATGAATGATTAGTAATGTAAACCACAATGGACGTTTATTGAATAGGCCCTATTGTGCGAAGGTGTGATCGCTCGCCGTTGAAGATTATCCCTTATCCATAATTGAACGAATGAGTACTGCAATAACCTCTCTCTCTCTCTCTCTCGTATACCATATTATATACCATTGTACCAATTAAAAAAAAAGAAATATGATAATAAACGAACTTAATCTTTTATCTTAAATCTCTATAATTGATCCTACATTTAAAAAAAAAATCATAATAATCAAACTTATAATGAGAGTTTAATAATGAAATGATGTAATGATGAATCATTATTATTATTATGAATATTATTGAAATCAATATCAGTAAGCACAAGAGGATTTACAAAGAACATAAAAAATGTTGTAAATAGAATAAAATACATAAGTAAATAAAGAGATTGTAAAAAGAGAAAGTTATAGATTTAAAAAATAAATAAATAAAACTAGGAGAGAAAAAAAATTGAGAAATACAAAAGAGAATGGGAAAAAAGGGAGTCTAGAGAGGGACCAAAATCGGAAGGGAAGGAAGAAAGCTGAAAGAAGAAGAAAGGGAATCAGGAAGAATGATATAATATATTAAGCTTGACAAATTCATAGAAACGGAAAATATGACACAAATCTGAACTTCATCGTAACAACAAAAGCTTAGCCCAGCCACATTCATAAACAATAAGTGCGTATTTTGCATAGGCCTACAAAAACAACCTAAATCCGCATGACAAAAAATGAATAATTCATGAGCTTTCGTGCCCGGATCGGCGGCATCGCGGATACAACGCACCGCTTATTGGCTGTTAGTGTTTATCGATGTAAATAGGCCACTCCCGTTCTTAGCAAACATGCTCCATTGATCTTTATCAAAAACCCTTCGTCCACAGCGTGTGGCGGGGTACGGTCCCTTCGTCTCCAACCGGTTAATTATTATATGTTTTGATCATTATTTAGAAGGAAGAACTGTGAAAACCAGTACTTACATTAGACCGTTGCAATAGGCATATATATTGCACTACTAAACGCCCTATACAGTGTGTTCCTAAAAAAGGTAATCGAAGTTCAAAGGTCAGTCATTTCAAAGTCTATGATTTATTTTTGTGATTTGTTTACTAAAATACTAAGTACCTAATCAGCTTTAATTTGAGACATTGCTTACGTCCAAACTGTAATGGGGTCACAGAGTTAGGGTCCTTTGAAGGTGATAGGTAAAAACCCATTTTTTCCACGTTTTTCGTTTTTAAGGTAGGAACCACTTTTTATAAAATTTTAATTTCATAGTTTTTGGGGTTTTGTACACAAAGTTTCAATGAAAAGCAATCTTTTTGTCAAAGGACCTATCTCACTGGCAAATGACATGGGTTCTCGATTATGCATGAGTCTCTAGAGTTCGGAGGGGTCGCCGCGACGTCTCTTGATTCTGCAAGAAGTCGCGAGAAAAATCAAAGAAATGTCAAACATGTCCAATCTTTTAGTCTCTGTGGCATCTTTGCGAACGGTTGCTGCGACGTCCTTAAGTATCCCGACGTCGCAGAGACGCTGTCGGAACTTGCTAACGATTTAACAAATCGAACGGGCTTAATAATTTTTTTATTTTGCTGGCGTCTTAAAGAAGTCTACTAAAAGATTGAACATGTTTGACTTTGTTCCATTTTCCCTTCGGACGCCCCTGAGTCTCAGGAGACGTCCACCACTACGTCTCCACGACTCAAGAGACTCATAATTGCAAACCCCTCTCATTTGCCATTGAGATAGGTCCTTTAAAAAATTAAATTGCATTTCAATGAAACTTTGTACGAACAACCCCCCAAAACTATGAAACCAAAAATTTATTAAAAGTTGGTTTCATACACTAAAAACGCAAAACTTGGAAAAAATGGGTTTGTACCTATCACTTCAAGGCCCTAACTATGTGACCCATTACAGTTTGGACGTAAGCAATGTCTCAAATTAAAGCTGATGAGTTACTTAGTATTTTTAGTAAACAAATCCAAAAATAAATCATATACTTTTTGAAATGACTAAGCTTTGAACTTCGATTACCTTTTTTTTAGGAACACAACTGTTATAGTATAATTGATGATAATTATCTGTGCTTAATATTCATAGATGATTATCATTCGAGAGAAATATTTTAGTGCCTGTTTTTCAATTCCCTGTGTATTATTGTTTTCTTTTAAACAATTTTTTGTTCTCAAACGTTATGTACATCACTCATTTTCGAAAAATTTGTGCGAATCATGTCATCATCATTTAAAGGCCTGATACAATCATAGTGAGTTTTTTCTGATTCAAGCTAATGACTACAGTTTAATACAATTGTACATTTTACGTCGTTCATGTTTCAGAGCAAACCAGGGTTGTTTTTTGTTCTTGTTTTTTTTTTTTTTTTTTTTATCAATTTTGTTATAATAAACATTAACAATGTCTTTGTCAGATGTGAAATCATTATGGATGCATGTGATTAAACGATGAAGGAGACTAGAGAACTGAAGGAGTGAGTGTGGTGTTGTGTTTGTGTGTGTGTGTTGTGTGTGTGTTGTTAGTGCGGTGTGTGTTGTGGGTGTGTGCGTGTGTTTGTGTGTGAGAGAGAGAGAGTTGTTTGTGTGTGTGGTGTGTGTGTGTGTGTGTGTATGTGTGTGTGAGAGAAAGAGGACAGAGTCTTCGGGAGACAGGGAGAGAGCATTTGCAAGAGGGGAGTATTGTGTGAGAGAGCGAAGGGAGATAGTAGTGAGGGGAATCGAAGAATACAGTGTATCCCACAAAAATGCTATGGCACCTTAATGAGTATGATTTTGAAATTACCTAATCATATTGCATATTATTTTATAATAATTAACTGGCATTTATTTTATACGACTTGCTTAAATATTATGCGATTAGGTCCATTGAACACAGAGATATGAGCTTCTTTTCACCACTCATCAAAAACCTCTCAATCCAAGTTTTGTATTACGTTTGAAATAAGTACGTAGTCCATTTACGTCTTAATTCTCCTTACTTTATTTCCTTTTTTTTTTTTTTTTTTTTAGTATTGGCCCCACAACTTCCGGCCCATACTTCTTTTTTTTTTTCTTTTTTTTATGAAGGTTTAAGAAAATTGGCATTTTTTTCTTTAATGAATAAGATATTCTAATCATACAAATTAAAATCAAACAAAGACAAATTATTAAACACTACAAGCAAATGCATAAAAAAAATAATCCATGATTTCATCTTAGAAAAGATTTCTAGTTTGTAGTATTTTGTTTGGCTTTACATTATTTCTTTTGAGGGCATCAGATTTCACTTTCTATTACACTTTTTTTTTCAGGTTATTATATATTGGGTACACCTGTAAAGTTGCAGATCCCAGTAGAGGAGGATGGAATCTAGAGTTTCAGATTTTTGTACACCACAATAAGCGAAAATGAATTTATGTGTAAAAATGAAGTATTTTTAAAATACAATCCAGAAATGCTGCATCCATGCCCTCTTTGTTTTATTATCTAATTATGGCCTTTTTTTCTCTAGACTTGGGGAAATTTACATGTTAAAAAGGTTTTTTCTGTATGAATAGGTCATCCCCAAGTCCTGAACGAAAGAAAATCCTTGCATATGAATAGATTTCATTTTAACGTGAATAGATATAATTTACACCATTGTGAATAGTAATAAATATTGACTCACATCTACTTAATACAAACTTGGATGGAGAGGTTTCCTTGTGTGAAATGAAAAAAATGCCATATCTTTGTGTTATTGGACCATATCACATAGAATTTCGTTCCGCGTTGCAGAAAATTAATTGTAGTTTACGGATTGTAATGAATATAAACAATATATGTCCTTAATTTATATTTACCCGCAATCGCCATCTAGAGTGCCATTAGCTTTTTTTTGTGGGACACGCTGTAGTGGAGCGATGAGAGAGATAAACAGAGGTGTGGACAATTCAGTTTTTCAGCTGATTAATATTATTTTCACTTTATTTTCAGTTTTCTCTGTACAAAAAATAGGGAAGATTTTTCAATTTCAGATTGATTTCAGCTCTCTTCCAGATTTTTAAGTTGTGTCATTTGTGGTTCAATCACACCCCTGAGAGTGTATGAGAATAAAGAGGATTAGGTATTATGAGACACCCATGAGGAAGAAGAGAGTTATTGAGAAGGTTGTGTGGAGATGGATATACAACGTACTGAGAGGGGGAAAAAATGAAGAATAGCTGCGTTCGAGACGGGTTTGAGGTATTAATTATTGAGAGGATTCAGGGATGTGAGAGATCAGCTTTGAGGGTCATTGGATTGCAAAAAATGGAAAAAAACCATATATTACCCATGAGTGAAACAAACAAGAGAGAAGATTAAAGGATGGGATTAACTTGAAAGAGAGGGAATAGGCTACGCGAAAGAAATATAGAATAGTAAAAAAGCAAAACGAGACAAAAGGGGGGGGAGAGGAGGAAAAAAAATAGTGAGAGAGGGAGAACTACTAAAGATGGAGAAAGGAGAGAGAAACCCATACACTCGGTTTACAATGCCATTGGTTCTATCATCCCACTGGTGATTCAATTAGATCTCTATCTCCACTTTGCTCTCTTCTATATTCCATTTCGTTACAACCATTCTGTTAATTACATTTTGTCAAGGGCCACTTGCTATTTACCCATTTCGTCTTTCTTCCATTTTGTCTAATGTCCAATTCATCACAATCCACTCGGTCTAATCCACTTGAGTCAATGTCCAGTAACAATCTTGGTTGTTACTTGAATTGGTTATGGACTATGGTTTTGGTTATGACATACAGAGTACTTACAAAAAATGTACCTAAAGTTGCCTTTTTAACAAGGAGCTTGGGTGGTAATCATGCGGGTCGCTTGGAGAAAACAGCTCTGTTCAGAACTGAAGTGGCTTACCCTGGGGTAAAAAAAAAAACTTATATTATTATTATTTTATTATATATTATTATTATTATTATTATTATTACTATTAATTATTATGAACGAATTGGCAATTTTACCAAAGTGAGAATAAAACTCAGTATTATGTATTCGATTAAGGTTAAGATGAGATTGCGACAAAGTGTTGTACGGGACACACCTTGGGATGAATAGAGGATCGAGTGATGAGAAAGAGAAGATTGGGGATAGACAGTAGATAGAAAATGGGGGCGGATAGAGAGAAAAAAAAGACGACGAGCGAACCTGGTGGTATACATAGGCTACAGTGCCGTCGCAGGAAAAAAAAACGAAACCGAGATTAAACCGATGTTTTACACTGTTAA
This sequence comes from Paracentrotus lividus, assembly GCA_940671915.1. Lineage (NCBI taxonomy): Eukaryota > Metazoa > Echinodermata > Echinoidea > Camarodonta > Echinidae > Paracentrotus > Paracentrotus lividus. The sequence goes on from CALNVZ010002882.1 coordinate 48,138, forward strand.
ATTCATCTTATCAAATTCATAAATGACCATCAATTTCAAAAGCTTAGGTGTCCTCCTCCCATTAAATGAAATTAAAAAATATATTATTTACACATGAGTGAGTTAAAAATTTTGAAGAGATGAAATCAAAAAATTCGTTTGGCGGGCGGACGGGTAATCTGAAATTCTCTTTCATATCCAAATATTTAAAAGTCTCGTGTCCTGCCCTTTCATATGGACACAACACAACAATAAAAAAAAAAAAAAGCTTCAGAATAAGACAGTTATGTTATTTTGAAATAGATGATTTCATTTCAATAATGTCATTCAACAATTCAGGTATTAAGCTTCCATTAATATCATTTCTGACATGTTTGTTTTCATATGACAATCATTCCATGCATTAATTGTTTGTTACTCTGCCTAGTGCGCTAAGAGGGGCAACAGTGAACATTTGTGAATTAAATCATAGGCTTCGGAATTTTTCAGGATTGGGGGGGCTCCAATTTTTCACAACTATTTTGGGGAATTTTTTAATTACCCCCCCCCCCCACATACGATTCTTTTGAAATGCCGAAGTCTTCTTTAATTTTTTTTTTTAAAAATAGAATAAACAAATTAGTATCTTCTACTTATCAAATAAGATGATATTATTTAAATTTAAAACAACACTTCTTACGATCTGTTGAAACTTTTGATATATAAACTTAAAAACAGTGCATTTTGTGTCCTAAAACATAAAGAAGAATATTTATCTATCAACGATGCGTGAGCGCAAAGTGCGAAGCTTAGATTTTTTTAAATTATCAACCTGAAAAACAGTGCATTTTAAGCGTTTTTTTCGCTATGTTACAAAGAAGATATTTATCTCATCAAAATAATGCGAGCGCGAGTGCGCGCCTCCAAATTGTTATAAGCAACCTGAAAGGGTGCATTTAGGCGCTTTTGTCCTATGGTTTATAAGAAGATTTTTACTCATTAAACAATGCCGAGCGGCGAAGCGCGAGCCTGAAAATTTTTGATACTTCAAAACTTCAAAACAGTTCGCACTTTTGAGGCGTCTTTCTTTCGCTATATTAAAAAAAAAGGATATTTTATCTCATTCACCAATGCGAGCGCGAAACCGCGAGCTCAAATTTTGATATTATAACCCTGAAAACAGCTGCAATTGAGCGTTTTTTCGCTCATGTTTACAACGAGATATTTATCTCATTAAACAATGCCAGCGCGAGCGCGAGCTTCAAATTTTGTATTAGCAACCTGAAAACGTTGCATTTTAAGCGCTTTGTCTATCGGTATCATAAAGAACGATATTTATCTCATTAACAATTGGCGAGCGCGAAAGCGCGAGCATGAACATTTTTGATATATCAACCTCAAAACATTGCATTTTGAGCGATTCTCGCTTATGTTATACAATAAAGGATATTTATGTCATTAAACATGCGCGAGCGCCGCAAGCGCGAGCTTAAATTTTGATCTCATAATTGAGAACAGTGCAATTTGAGCGTTTTTTTGCTATTTACAAAAAAATATTTATTTCATTAAACAATTGCGGAGCGCGAAGCGCGAGCTAAATTTTTTGATAGCAACGGAAAAAGTGTGGCATTTAAGCGCTTTTGTGTATGGTATAAAGAAGATAGTATCCATTAAACAATGCGAAAGCGCGAAAGCGCGAGCTGAAACTGATATATCAAGCCCAATACATTGAAATTTGGAGTTTTTTTTATGCTTGTTTACAAAAAAAAAGAAGATATTTATCCTCATTTAAACCAATGCAGAGCGGGAAGCGCAGCAGCTGAAATTTTTTGATTATTTCAACCTGAAAAGTGTGCCTCTAAGCGCTTTTGTTTGAAAATAACCCTTAAGGCATCCCAGTAACATTTGTAAAAGGAACTGATCATGGCGTTTCAAACAATTGGGGCAGATGGGGGCTCAAATGAATATCCGACCCACCCAAAACCACTTCGGGAAGGCGAGGGGGATTATTGGTCTTGAGCCCCAACCAATATATAGGGACCCTTGTATTCTTGAAAAATAGGGTTAAACAGAAAGACATGCGATCACATCCGGCGGAGCGGCAGCATGAGCTAAAGTTTGACAAGGAAAAAATTTGAAATATACATTTCAAAACAAATTATATGAACAGAAGGGGACTCAAACATATTCAACAGCGCCCCTCTCAAACATCGGGGGGGGGGGGGGCTCAATTGGCTGAGCCCAACCCTAGATAGTAGATCCTATGTTCCTACTTAAAAGAAAACAACTTTAAAACTATGATCTGTTGCGAGCGCGCAGCGCAGAAGCAAACAACTTTGGTCAATAGAGACTGAAATAACTGAAACTTTTCATTTTAAAATTTGCGTCACGGAGGGCCCAATGACTGCTCCTTAGTAAGACTTATGGAAGGGCTTGATGCACTGTCTGAGTCCCCTCCACACCACAAATAACGGACCAAAAAACAATATGATACAAATCCTGGGGTTATATATATCTAAAGGAGCAGATCGCCGAAACTGTACAGCATTCAAAAAATATTGGGGGGCTCAACGATATCTGAGCCCCCCCAATATTTTTTTTTCTTGGGGGGAGGGGGAGGCGGGCTGCGCCCCCCCCAAGCCCCCGGTTCCGAAGCCCATGTAATTGATTGATGAAATGACCGCACGCAAACGATTTCCTTTGTTCATGTTTTTTTGTTGGCCACTCTTCAAATGATTTTTGTTGTTACTCACTTTTGGCTGATATATGGTCATATTAGATTTTAAGAAAAGATTATAATTGATTTATTCATGAGTTTCGATTTCGAGGGATCAAGTTATGATAAAACATCAATCAATCTTATTTCGTTTGTTTTTCCTGAGACTCCACTGTATATTCACTGTAAACTTAAATTATATAGTATAAAATACAAAAGTCCGATAGCTTAGATTAACTTCATTTCATTCACAATAACAGATAGACTTGGCATAGGCCTAATAGACAAGGTCCACATGTTGGCGACCTGAAAATTTGCTGCCCTGAAAAAAAAGGACATCAGTCATTCTGTCCCAGACGAAAATAGACTCACTTCAAGCCCGGACGAGACATGAGCGAGCGGCATTCTCCAACTACCCCTCTGACGGCCGTATTATTGATTCAATATTTTTCTGGGAGATTCCCCACCGATTACGCACTGGTCTCGTCTGTGATATGCCTGCGCATGTTATTGGAGGACGATACAGACTCATTCCTCTATATATCCGTGATCGCCATGCGTAAAATGCAGCAGTTGTGTATCGTGTACGATCCTTTGATTAATATAAACTTTAATCATACGCATAAATTCTGATCTTAGTTTAATACTGAATTACGGTAAGGATAATTTTTGATTCACTCATTTCATAGGCCTACCTGCTACAACCATAAATCCGATTGTCACGGTTTTACAGCATTTTATCGGACAATAAAGCTAGTTTCGCGACTGACACTGAATAATCATGCATAATATGGAAATTCTGCTTTGGTCATGGAGTGCGCTGAGCTGAATCATCTAAACCGCGAACGGAAGGGTCGGCTACCATCTCTTGCACTGAAACTCGTCTTCTTGTGTCTAGAGGTACAGCGTATGTATGGCAGCGCATTCGGCACACTATATTTTAGACGGAAGGAATTCAGCCTTTAATTTTATTTTTTTCTACAAAATAAAACTAAAAATATTATAAATATTTTCGAAAATATCCGGAGACGATGACTAGGCCCATACTTTCCCTGCCAATCTCTCTCTAGCAACCATGCTCCATTGATCTTTATCAAAAACCCTTCGTCCACAGCGTGTGGGCCGGGGTACGGTCCCTTCGTCTCCAACCGGTTAATTATTACTATGTTTGATCATTATTTAGAAGGAATGAACTGTGAAAACCAGTACTTACATTAGACCGTGCAATAGGGCATAATATTGCACTACTAAAACGCCCTATACAGTGTGTTCCTAAAAAAAGGTAATCGAAGTTCAAAGGTCAGTCATTTCAAAAGTCTATGATTTATTTTTGTGATTTGTTTACTAAAATACTAAGTACCTAATCAGCTTTAATTTGAGACATTGCTTACGTCCAAACTGTAATGGGTCACAGAGTTAGGGTCCTTTGAAGGTGATAGGTACAAAACCCATTTTTTCCACGTTTTTCGTTTTTAAGGTAGGAAACCAACTTTTTATAAAATTTTAATTTCATAGTTTTGGGGGTTTTGTCACACAAAGTTTCAATGAAATGCAATCTCATTTGTCAAAGGACCTATCTCACTGGCAATGACATGGGTTCTCGATTATGCATGAGTCTCTAGAGTCTCGGAGGGGTCGCCGCGACGTCTCTTGATTCTGCAAGAAGTCGCGAGAAAAATCAAAGAAATGTCAAACATGTCCAATCTTTTAGTCTCTGTGGCATCTTTGCGAACGGTTGCTGCGACGTCCCTTAAGTATCCACGACGTCGCAGAGACGCTGTCGGAACTTGCTAACGATTAAAACAAATCGAACGGGCTAATAATTTTTTTATTTGCTGGCGTCTTAAAGAAGTCTACTAAAAGATTGAACATGTTTGACTTTTGTTCCATTTTCCCTTCGGACGCCCTGAAGTCTCAGGAGACGTCACCACTACGTCTCCACGACTCAAGAGACTCATAATTGCAAACCCCTCTCATTGCCATTGAGATAGGTCCTTTAAAAAAATAAAATTGCATTTCAATGAAACTTTGTACGACAAACCCCCCAAAACTATGAAACCAAAAATTTATTAAAAGTTGGTTTCATACACTAAAAACGCAAAACTTGGAAAAAATGGGTTTGTACCTATCACCTTCAAAGGACCCTAACTATGTGACCCATTACAGTTTGGACGTAAGCAATGTCTCAAATTAAAGCTGATGAGTTACTTAGTATTTTAGTAAACAAATCACAAAAATAAATCATATACTTTTGAAATGACTAAGCTTTGAACTTCGATTACCTTTTTTTAGGAACACACTGTATAGATAATAATTGATGATAATTATCTGTGCTTAAATATTCATAGATGATTATCATTCCGAGAAGAAATATTTTAGTGCCTGTTTTTCAATTCCCTGTGTATTATTGTTTATCTTTTAAACAATTTTTTGTTCTCAAACGTTATGTAACATCACTCATTTTCGAAATATTTGTGCCGAATCATGTCATCATCATTTAAAGGCCTGATACACATCATAAGTGAGTTATTCTGATTCAAGCTAATGACTACAGTTTAATACAATTGTACATTTTACGTCGTTCATGTTTCAGGAGCAAACAGGGTTGTTTTTTGTTCTTGTTTTTTTTTTTTTTTTTTTTATCCAATTTCTGATTTCATTAATAAACATTAAACAAATGTTCTTTGTCAGATGTGAAATCATTATGGATGCATGTGAATTAAAACGAGGAAGGAGACAGAGAACTGAAGGAGTGAGTGTGGTGTTGTGTTAGTGTGTGTGTGTTTGTGTGTGTGTTGTTAGTGCGTGTGTGTGTTGTGGGTGTGTGCGTGTGTTGTGTGTGAGAGAGAGAGAGTTGTTTGTGTGTGTGTGTGTGTGTGTATGTGTGTGAGAGAAAGAGAGACAGAGTCTTCGGGAGACAGGGAGAGAGCATTTGCAAGAGGGAGAGTATTGTGTGAGAGAGCGAAGGGAGATAGAGTGAGGGGAATCGAAGAATACAGTGTATCCCACAAAAAATGCTAATGGCACTCTAAATGAGTATGATTTGAAAATTACCTAATCATATTGCATATAATTTTATAATAATTAACTGGCATTTATTTTATACGACTTGCTTAAATATTATGCGATTAAGGTCCATTGAACACAGAGATATGAGCCTTCTTTCACCACTCATCAGAAAACCTCTCAATCCAAGTTTTGTTATTACGTTGAAATAAGTACGTAGTCCAATTACGTCTTAATTCTCTCTTACTTTATTTCCTTTTTTTTTTTTTTTTTTTTTTTTTTTTAGTATTGGGCCCACAACTTCCGGGCCCATACTTCTTTTTTTTTTTTCTTTTTTTTATGAAGGTTTAAGAAAATTGGCATTTTTTCTTTAATCGAATAAGATATTTCTAATCATACAAATTAAAAATCAAACAAAGACAAATTATATTAAACAACTACAAGCAAATGCATAAAAAAAATAATCCATGATTTCATCTTGAAAAGAATTTCTAGTTTGTAGTATTTCTAGTTTGCCTTTACATTATTACTTTTGAGGGGCATCAGATTTCACTTTCTATACACTTTTTTGTCAGGTTATATATATTGGGTACACCTGTAAAGTGCAGATCCAGTAGAGGAGGATGGAAAATCTAGAGTTTCAGATTTTTGTACACCACAATAAGCGAAAATGAATTATGTGTAAAAATGAAGATTTTTAAAATACAATCCAGAAATGCTGCATCCATGCCCTCTTTGTTTTATTATCATAATTAATGGCCTTTTTTTCTATGACTGGGGGAAATTTACATGTTAAAAGGTTCTTTTTCTGTATGAATAGGTCATCCCCAAGTCCTGAACGAAAGAAAATCCTTGCATATGAATAGATTTCATTTTAACGTGAATAGATATAATTTACACCATTTGAATAGATAATAAATATTGACTACACATACTACTTAATACAAAACTTGGATGGAGAGGTTTCCTGATGTGAAATGAAAAAAATGCTCATATCTTTGTGATTATTGGACCATATCACATAGAATTTCGTCCGGTTGCAGAAAATAAATTGTAGTTTACGGATGTAATGATATAAACAATATAATGTCTTAAATTTAATATTATACCCAGCAATCGCCATCTAGAGTGCCATTAGCTTTTTTTGTGGGACACGCTGTAGTGAGAGCGATGAGAGAGATAAGACAGAGGTGTGACAATTCAGCTTTTCAGCTGATTAATATTATTTTTCACTTTATTTTCAGCTTTTCTCTGTACAAAAAATAGGGAAGATTTTTCAATTTCAGATTGATTTCAGCTCTCTTCAGATTTTTAAGCTTGTGTCATTTGTGGTCAATCACACCCCTGAGAGTGTATGAGAATAATAGAGTGATAGGGTATTATGAGACCCATGAGAGAGAAGAGAGCTAATTGAAGAAGGTTGTGTGAGATGGATATACACGTACTGAGAGGGGGAAAAATGAAGAATAGTGCGTTCGAGACCGGGTTTGGAGAGTATTAATTATGAGAGAATTCAGGGATGTGAGAGATCAGCTTTGAGGGTTCTTGGATTTGAAACAAATGGAAAAAACCTATATACCATGAGTGAAACAAACTAAGAGAGAAGATTAAAGATGGGATTAACTTGAAAGGAGAGAATTAGGCATACGGGAAAAGAAATATAGAATAGATAGAAAAAACGGACAAAGGCAGAGAAAATAGTGAGAGAGGGAGAACTACTAAAGATGGAGAAAGGAGGAGAGAAACCCGATACATCGGTAAATTGCCATTTGGTCTACACCCACTGTGACTAAATTAGATCTCATCCCACTTTGTCTAATTCCATTTCGTCTACAACCATTCTGTCTAATTACATTTTAGTCTAAGGGCCACTTTGCCTATTTACCATTTCGTCTTATTTCCATTTTGTCTAATGTCCAATTCATCACAATCCACTCGGTCTAATCCACTTGGTCAATTCCAGTAACAATCTTGGTTGTTACATGAATTGGTTATGACTATGTTTATGGTTATGACATACCAGAGACTTACAAAAATGGTACCTAAAGTTGCCTTTTAACAAGGAGCTTGGGGGTAATCATGCAGGGTCCGCTTGGAGAACAGTTGTCAGAACTGAAGTGGCTACCCTGGGTAAAAAAAAAACAATATTATTATTATTATTATTATTATTATTATTATTATTATTATTATTATTATTACTATTATTATTATGAAACGAATTGGCAATTTTACCAAGTGAGAATAAAACTAGTATATGTATTCGATTAAGGTTAAATGAGAATTGGACAAAGTGTTGTACGACACACCATTGGGATTGAATAGAGGATGAGTGAGAGAAAGAGAAGATGGGATAGACAGATAGATAGAAAATGGGATAGAGAGAAAAAAAAGAGAGCGAACCTGGGTGGTATACATAGGCCTACAGTGCGTCCCAGAAAAAAAAACGAAACCGAGATTAACCGATGTTTTACCACTAGTAAATTCATCTTAATCAAAATTCATAAATGACCCATCAATTCAAAGCTTAGAGTGTCCTCTCCCATTAAATGAAATAAAAAAAATATATATATTTTACACATGAGTGAGTAAAACATTTTGAAGAGATGAAATCAAAAAATCGTTTGGCGGGCGGACGGGTATCTGAAATTCTCTTTCATATCCAAATATTTAAAAAGTCGATGTCCTGCCCTTTCATATGACACAACAAACAATAAAAAAAAAAAAAAGCTTCAGAAATAAGACAGTTATGTTCATTTGAAATAGTGATTTCATTTCAATAATGTCATTCAACAAATTCAGTAATTAAGCTTCATTAATATCATTTCTGACATGTTTGTTTCATATTGACAATCATCCATGCATTAATTGTTTTGTTACCTCTGCCTAGTGCTAAGAGGGGCAACAGTGAAACAATTTTGTTGAATTAAATCATAGGCTTCGGAAGATTTTCAGGATTGGGGGGGCTCAATTTTTCACCAACTATTTTGGGGAATTTTTTTTAATTACCCCCCCCCCCACATACGATTTTTTGAAAATGCCGAAGTCTTCTTTAATTTTTTTTTTAAATAGAATAAACAAAATAGTATTCCTACTTATCAAATTAAGATGATTATTATTTTAAATTCTAAAACAAATCTTCTTAGATCTGTTGAAAACTTTTGATATATCAAACTAAAAACAGTGCGATTTGTGTGTGCTAGAACATAAAGAAGATATTTATCTCATCAAACGATGCGAGCGCAAAGTGCGAGCTGATTTTTTTAAATATATCAACCTGAAAACAGTGCATTTTAAGCGTTTTTTTCGCTATGTTTACAAAGAAGATATTTATCTCATTCAACAATGCGAGCGCGAAGCGCGTCCTCAAAATTGTTTATATAGCAACCTGAAAAGGGTGCATTTTAGGCGCTTTTTGTCCTATGGTTATAAAGAAGATTTTTATCTCATTAAACAATGCGAGCGCGAAGCGCGAGCTGAAAATTTTTGATATATCAAACTCAAAACAGTGCATTTTGAGCGTTTTTTTCGCTATTTAAAAAAAAAGATATTTATCTCATTCAACAATGCGAGCGCGAAGCGCGAGCTCAAAATTTTTGATATATTAACCTGAAAACAGTGCAATTTGAGCGTTTTTTCGCTATGTTTACAACGAAGATATTTATCTCATTAAACAATGCGAGCGCGAAGCGCGAGCTCAAAATTTTTGATATAGCAACCTGAAAAGTGTGCATTTTAAGCGCTTTTTGTGCTATGGTTATAAAGAAGATATTTATCTCATTAAACAATGCGAGCGCGAAGCGCGAGCTGAACATTTTTGATATATCAACCTCAAAACAGTGCATTTTGAGCGTTTTCGCTATGTTTACAATAAAGATATTTATGTCATTAAACAATGCGAGCGCGAAGCGCGAGCTTAAAAATTTTGATCTATTAATTTGAGAACAGTGCAATTTGAGCGTTTTTTGCTATGTTTACAAAAAAAAATATTTATTTCATTAAACAATGCGAGCGCGAAGCGCGAGCTAAAATTTTTTGATATAGCAACCTGAAAAGTGTGCATTTTAAGCGCTTTTTGTGCTATGGTTATAAAGAAGATAGTTATCTCATTAAACAATGCGAGCGCGAAGCGCGAGCTGAAAAATCTTGGATATATCAGCCTCAAAACATTGAATTTGGAGCTTTTTTTTTGCTATGTTTACAAAAAAAAAGAAGATATTTATCTCATTCAACAATGCGAGCGGGAAGCGCGAGCTGAAATTTTTTGATATTTCAACCTGAAAAGTGTGCACTCTAAGCGCTTTTGTTAAAAATAACTTAAAGGCATCCCAGTTAACATTTGTAAAAAGAGAACTGATACATGAGCGTTTCAAAAACAAATTGGGAGCAGAGGGGGCTCAATGATATCGACCCACCCAAAACCACTCGGGAAGGGAGGGGGGATTATTGTTTGAGCCCCAACCAATATATTAGGGACCCCTTGTCATTCTGAAAAAATAGGTAAACAGAAAGACATGCGATCCGATCCGGCGAGCGAGCAGCATGAGCTAAAAGTTTGACAAGAAAAATTTGAAATATGAACATTTCAAACAAATTTATGAACAGAAGGGGACTCAAACATATCAAAAGCCCCTCTCAAACATCGGGGGGGGGGGGGGGGCTCAATGGCTGAGCTCCAACCTAGATAGTATTCCTATGTTCCTATTAAAGAAAACAAACTTAAAAACTAATGATGTGCGAGCGCGCAGCGCGAGCTAAAAATTTTGTCAATAGAGACCTGAAATAATGAACTTTTCATTTTAAAAATTTGGTCACGGAGGAGCCCAATGATGTCCTTAGTAAGATTATGGAAGGGGCTTGATGATGTCTGAGTCCCCTCCACACACAAATAACGACAACAAAACAATAATGATACAAATCTTGGGGTTATATTATATATAAGGGCGATCGCCGAAACTGTACAGCATCAAAAATATTGGGGGGGCTCAACGATATCTGAGCCCCCCCAATATTTTTTTTTTTTTGGGGGGGGGGGGGGGGGGGGGGGCTGCGCCCCCCCCCCAAGCCCCCCGGTTCCGAAGCCCATGTAAATTGTTGAAATGACCGCACGCCAAACGATTTCCTTTTGTTTGTTTTTTGTTGCCACTCTTCAAATGATTGTTGTTACTCACTTTTGCGTGATATATGGTCATATAGATTTTAAGAAAAGATTATAATTGATTATTCATGAGTTTTGATTGAGATCAAGTTATGATAAAACATCAATCAATCTTTATTTCGTTTGTTTTTTCCTGAGACTCACTGTATATCACTGTAAACTTAAAAATATATATGTATAAAATAAAAAGTCCGATGTTAGATTAACTTAATTCATTACAATAACAGATAGACTGTGGCGTAGGCCTATAGACAAGGTCACATGTTGGGACCTGAAAATTTTGCTGCCCTTGAAAAAATGACATCAGTCATTTGTCCCAGACGAAAATAGACTTCACTCAAGCCCGGATCGAGATGAGGAGGGCATTTCCAACTACCCCCTCTGACGGCCGTATATTGTTCAATATTTTCTGGGGATTCCCCCACCGATTACGCACTGGTCTCGTGATGTATATGCTGCGATGTTATTGGAGGACGATACAGAACCTCCATTTCCTCTATATATCCGTGATCGCATGCGTTAAATGCAGGTTGTGTACGTGTACGATCCTTTGATTAATATAAACTTTAATCATAGCAATAAATCTAGATCTAAGTTATACTGAATTAGGTAAGGATAATTTGGATTCACTCATTTCATAGGCCTACCTGTACAACATAAATCCGATTGTCACGGTTTTACAGCATTTATATCGGACAATAAAGCAGTTTCGCCGACTGACACTGAATAATCATGATAATATGGAATTCTGTTTGGTCATGGAGTGCGCTGAGCTGAATCATCTAACCGCGAACGGAGCGGTCGGCTACCATCTCTTGCACTGAAACTCGTCTTCTGTGTTAGAGGTACAGGTATGTATGGCACGCACTGGCACACTATATTTTAGACGGAAGGATTCAGCCTTTAATTTTATTTTTTTTTTTCTACAAAAATAAAACTAAAAAATATTATAAAATATTTGAAAATATCCCGAGAACGATGGAATAGGCCTACTTCTGCCTAACTATATTTAGATCTAGTAGGCCTACAGTTCGGTCTCACTTATGTGGACGATTAATGCCATGGGATAACTCTATCTAATACTATAGTTTCTAGAACTAGATCTAGAAGTAGAATCTACATCTAAACAAGAAGCAAACCTGGATGACAGCATGACAAAATACCCAAATAGAAGGATGAAACCACAAGGGGGAGGGGTAGACTGACCAGTCCCCATCGCGAAGCGACTGGAACTGACTGATGATTAGTTGTGGGGCTGGTATACCCCGAATCTCTCACAAGTAATATATTTTTTTTTTAAATGATACTTACATTGAATTTATGTAACTACCAAAAATACAAGAGCAGATTGGTTCTTCCACATATTTATGTTGTCATAACAGTGAGTGATTGATATTTGAAGGCAAAAATCAGTTCCAAACACGTAACTTGTGTTCATATCGCAGGTACGGTACATGGCGATATAAACCCCCGGTCGCGAGCGCCGTCTGCTAGCAAGCTAGCTAGGCGGCTAGAGCAGGTACGGTACATGGCGATATAAACCCCCGGTCGCGAGCGCCGTCTGCTAGCAAGCTAGCTAGGCGGCTGAAATATCCTGGGGCTCCATACAAAGGATATCTTGATGTGATGATTACATTTTGATGGTATTTATTCAAGTAACAAAACAACATTCGTCACATGGAGATGTATAGTGCAGTGTCTTAGAACTGGCAAACAACAAAGCAAATATATCCAATATATTACATCCCCCTTGTTTTAAAAGAAAAGGGCAATTTTTCTTAACATGTTAAATCCACCTGGGCTATTCCACGGTTACTCACGTTACATTTGGAGACACCTTGATTCATACTTGGAGCTGTAACTCCATTATTATTGATAGGAAGTAAACATCTTTTTATCACAACAAAGTACACAGTCTGACTATCCTTTGTATAAAAACAAAACTTGAGAAATTTTATTATGCTCCTGGCAAATCTTTAAAATGTGTCGGTTACTCACGTAACATGATTTGGACATGCATAAAATGAAAAGTCAACATCAGTGAAAAGTGTCCTCATACAAGGCTTTTATGGAAGTTGATTATATCCATTTCAAAGAAGTATATTAGGAGACAAAATTTGTATATAATTAAAAAAATAAAGAACACATGGTTTTTACTAGGGGTGCAGATGAAGTGGTTACTCACGTTACGGTTACTCACGTTACATTGTCCATGTTGTTCAACAACATAAAAGTCACTAAAATTCAATAATGGTGTAGGATGGCCTTTCTTCTTTACCTCCCTGCTTTTTGATGGCACAGTGGTATACATGTAATCAACTTAACCCGTACACTGCTAAGGGGCAGAAAAGTGGCCCATTTCCATGTTTTTCTTAATTGAGGACTAATTAGGGCACCTAAACTATGATGAAATGATGAAACATATTTAATTTGAAGATATAAACAATATAAATTTGAAATTGGATAATTATGTGAGATTTTATAACAAAAATACGGCTAAAAACGGCAAAATTGTGCAAAATACCGCTAAATTATGCACATTTCGGACTACGCGGACATTTTGAAATTCATGGCTTATGACGCAAATATTTTAAAAACTAATGAGATAAAACAAAAGTTTCATTTTTAGGTTCCTATTATATCATTCTACAAGATTAGATCATAAATTGAGATAACTAAATATGTTTGAATATTGAAAATATTAATAATTCATATTAATTTTTTGAAAAATGACTTTTTCGATGATAAATTTCATTCTGAAACGTCCAAAATGTCCTCAAAATTTCGAAAAAAAAAAACTCGTCAAAACTATTTGAAAATCAAAATTCAATACATAGAAATAATATGATTATTAATTCAATATATGAATATGAAAATCATATTTTGCTGAATATTTCAAATTATGGGCTCTAGAATTCCCCAAAAAAACTAAAAAAAAAAACCCTCAGCAGTTCACGGGTTAAGGGCATTCAATGTATTGTTCGAACACTCTTTAAAGTTTGTGTATCTAAACTTTGAGTCTTACTAATGCACTCTCGCATTGTGAATACTTCTATTCAATTTGTTGTGTGATTGTATGACCACTGATATTTTGATGAAAAAGAGTCACATCAAAGAGGTGTACCCTCATTTTGCTTTTAATTAAACAAAAATAACTTCACAAACTCACCATGAGACTAAAACTTGACATCCCACAGAAAAATGTTACCTAACTTCATAATTTTTACTGGTTACTCATGTTACATGATGGTTACTCACGTTACACGGTTACTCACGTTACAGTTTTTCTTTATCATTTTTATTGAAATGGGTATTTTTTTTTTAATGATTTTGATAGTCATCACCGTGTCAAATATTGTTTGAAAGAAGAGAATTTAAAGTCCCTCCAATTAACTGTGAAGAATTTTTCTCTCAGAAAACAAAGTCAGTTTTTTTGGTTACTCACGTTACATCACCTGAGCGGTTTACAATATTTCTTTTTGAATGAGTACTACAAATTTTCTTGAAAAGCTGTTGTGTATTTTAAGTAATTTGACTCTTCTAAACTTCAGAAATATATAAAGTGGTATGATGTTGCAATAACAAAATGGTAATAAGGCATATTTCATTTTTTACTATTTTTCTTGTATTTTGGTACAGAATGGAAGACACAACTTTCGACCATTTTTTTTCCAAAGTATATGAAAATAAACTTTTAATTTTTTTGTTCCTGAAACTATCATGTATGAAGGACTAAAAGTATTTAAAAATTCAAAAAAATATTGAATTTGAATTTTTAAGCTCATGTCCACCAACCTATGGAATTGCCCACCTGAATAATCAACTGACAGTAACTATTCTTCTGTTACATTTTTTCATCACATGATATTAAAACAAAATATGAATAACTCAGAACTGAAAATCATGCATTTTTTGTTGCATCATGCCTTTCATATGATCGTACTAGTAAATAGCATAATATCTGAACTTTAACAACATCAATTACATAACACTCACATGTACAACATGTTGTTATAAAAATGTGAATTGTGAGTTGGTAATGGATATCAGTACAGATCACAAATAGAGGCTTGGATGGACATTTAAGGTTTATGTCTAGAGCACATTTAATAATGCGTCTTGCTGTGACTTGAGATGTTATAACAAGTGAGGTATTACTGTATATCCTCACAGTACATTATTATTCCATGAAAGTGACCTGGCTCATATAACTATCATCACGAGGTCACTACAGTTCATGGCACTAGACTGTTTGTAAACATTACATTAACATGACCTAAATATGTAGTCTTTGCCCAAGTCTTCTCATAGCAAAGACTATTACATATTATAATTAAACATGAGATATCACTAATCACCACACCTCCCTTTCTTTAAAGAAAGATGAAATACATTTTTATCTTTAACTGTTGATGAGCATGCATATTATGACATATATAATTTTCCGTTTTTATGCATGCAGTCACATCTTGTATTTTTATTCAACTGAGTCCAGTTTCATTTTAAACTGAGTCCTTGTTCCTGATGATATCTGCATCTAATATATCCTGTGTTTCGCTGACTTTGTAATTTGTAGGGATTTCCAATTTCTTCTGGTTATATTGAAATTTCACATGCACTATGGGCTACTTTAAAAGTCCAATTATGTTTAACTAACTCTATCCTACAAAAGCTCAGAGCGAAAGGTCCCTTGTTTATTCCGCTCTGGTTTCTATTTACAAATCGCGAAAGTCATTCTTTGTATTTACAAGATCATCTGATTCGAAGCTCGAAGGTCCTGCTATCAGTCTATATAGTTAGTTCTGTAGCTTCGCGCTTCGATCTTGTAGTAATCACATCGTTGATTAGATCGTTGGTTCTTTATCGGGCTCCTCTTGCGATGGCGCGATGTTGGTCACCTCATCTGCTGAGTCGTCGAGGTCATCCAGGTCTTCTTCCTCCTTTAAAGATAACTAATCATAATGCCTTCTTTTTAGACATTTAATTTCTTTCATGCTCCAGTGCTTTCAAACTGATACTGGGCAATATTATTTTGTCTAAAACTCCTTTGTTTTGACTTAATTTCTGGCTACCCATTTTCCATGTGGTACCAAACAACACTGTGATTTGTTTTACTTTTACAACATCAGCATTTAATTTATCACATAGCTTTTGTGACTAATAAACAGCCTTAACAAGAAAGGTCTTTCTTTTAAATACAAAATTCAAGTTGCAATTCGTTTACTACCTTAGCAACTGATTTTAAAAATTTTCACAATTTTGAGGTTTCTTTTCTGTCCAAAAGAATCGCCTCTACCTGACATCACGGGCACTGGCATTGCCTGAACCACTGTAACATGCCATCTTACCAGTCCTCGAAGTACATCTCTCAGACTTTCGGTTTTTAACCTAGGTCACTCCGGCATAGGTTAAAGGTTACCAGTTAACGCATGTTAAGGGGGCGATGACCGCATTTCTTTTCAATCATCCAAAAATAAACTCAACTTTTCTAGTTGCAAATTTTATTTTTATCTATATTTTTCCTTTCCTCTGAGGTAGACTTTTACCCTCTCGGAATTTTTTGCCTTTCTTTTCAAAGCTTGTATCTATCCTTTCTTGGATTTATCTCTACTACACATAATCACTTCCTTAGTGATCTACTTTTCCTTCACATTACTTTTCTAGTGAAGACTGGAGTTCAATAACTCTAAAATTTGTAAAATTTTCCAAATTTACTTAATACTTAAATTTCCACTTTCATGACTTTGTGGATTTCCAACTATAAATCTTTATAAATTTCACTAACTTGGCTACTTTGCCGTTTCACTCTATTATTTTGGTATCTTTTCAACCATTAAGCTCTTTATTTCGTGTCTTTTCAACGACAAGCTGTTTTTATCGTTTCCTTTAACGACTAACAATTTTTAACATAGCTTTTCTTTTAGCTATCATTATTGGTATCTTTTCAACCTTATATAGCTCCTTCTTACGTGCCTTTAAACGATGAGCTATTTTTTTTTTCGTTTCTTTTCAACGATAAGCTATTTTTTCAGCTTTCATTCAACAATAGCAACATTTTGGTATCTTTTCAACCTTCAGCTATTTCTTTGGTTTCTTTTCAACCTTTAGCTATATTTCCTGGTATCTTTTCAACCTATAGCTACACGACTTGGTGTCTTTTCAACCTTTGTCAAGTTTTGGTGTCTTTTCAACCTATTAGCGTTTTGGTGTCTTTTCAACCTTATTACTTTGGGTTTCTTTTCAACCTCTTGTCAAATTCTGGGTTTCTTTTCAAGCCTGGGTGTCTTTTCAACCCTTCTGCTACGTTTTAAAATTTTGGTTTCTTTTCAACCATTACTTTAGCTCTTCCTTGGTTTCTTTTCAACCTAGCTAAGTTTTCAATTTGGGTGTCTTTTCAACCCTGCTACTTCTGTTTCTTTTCAACATTTATTATGTAGCAATAACTCCTCAGCTTGACGTAGCTGACTATAAGCTGAGCACTCTGTGTTAACAAAGGCTTCTAATAAATGTTTCCTTACAACATTCAGCTCAATTGTTTAAACACGACTCTTACTCACATGAACAATGTTAATAACTAGCTTTTTCTTAAATGCAGACCTTATACATTTAGCTTAATTATTTAAACACTTCACTGAGTAAATCTTTGTATGCACTGTTTTGCCTACTCTACCCCTTATTTTTCTTGAAATCTTGGGCACAGAGCTCCTACACACAGTCATACAAATTCTAGACATACTGGCTATAATATAGCTCTTTACTCTTACAGACATTCTCTCAAATAAAATCATAATAATGATATTGGGCAAGTCCACGCTATTTGTTCCCGAGATGGTGATTTTTCGACTTTTTGACCATTTTTGTGTCAAGTGTGTCAGTGGGTTTGTAAAGGTATACATAATGTGTCATATATCACCATAAAGGGTATGAAATGAACTTAATGCAAATGAGGTCAAAAAGTCATTTCAAGGTCAAATGACGTCACAAGGCTCATTAATATTCATGAAAAAATATAAAATGCATTAAAAATGCTATTTTCAACTATTAAAAAAAAAGAGGTTTGTTATAGGAGTACAACCAAAAGGTAAGTATTTTCTGTTTTTATATTTTCTTGGCTAACCCTGGTGAAAATATCACGAACCTAGCACATAGCTTTCCATATTTTTAGACTTAAAATATTTAGGTCTCAGAAATAGTCTCACAAAAGTTACTGACCTGATGTAAAATCATACATTTTTATTACCCACCCTCCCACCTTTAGAAATGAAACAAAATAAGTTTTTCTTACATTTGTGTTTTGTATTATGTTTCTTTTGTTTTATCAGAGAGATTTTTTAACAAATGATGTTGCTACGCCTTGGCTACAATTATTGTTTAATACAAAATATTACAGGGAATAATTGTCCCGTGTGTTACTGTCCCGTTTGTTACCTGACATAGTTTTTAAAACTTGACCTTTGCCAGAAAACTCGAAGTTGTATTAAAGTTAAAATATGTCCTTACAATGTTTATTACATGTTTAAGAGGATATGACTCTGCAAATTTAGATCTACTTTTTTAATTCAGAGTTTTATGTGAACAAAGTCAAAATTTGAAAATACAATTTTTTTGCGGTCCCGTTTGTTACCGACGAATAAATGATCATAAATTAATTATGAGTTGAGTTATTACAACTATATTTTATGTTTTTGTTGAACATTCTTAGTACCTTCAGGAATATACCAAAGGATTGAGATTTCATGTCAGATTTTTCAAACAAGCCCTATTTTTGGCTCTGAATGTCCCGTTTGTTACCGCACAAAATAGCTTGGACTTGCCCTATTACGAAACGAATCTGGCCTGAGTTTTTCGGCTTGTCCATCCTGGTAGTACATCAGACTCTTCCAGCTCGGTTTCAATCCAACACTGTGACTTCTGATCCTCTCCAAGTCAAATAAAACCTCCATATCTACTGATATTCCAGTGAAATATATCCCGATCTGACACCATATAAAAATGTGATGAGGGTTTGGATGATGGCATCAATAAATCCCACTTCTGACACCATATAAAAATGTGAATTGTGAGTTGGTAATGGATATCAGTACAGATCACAAATAGAGGCTTGGATGGACATTTAAGGTTTATGTCTAGAGCACATTTAATAAATGCGTCTTGCTGTGACTTGAGATGTTATAACAAGTGAGGTATTACTGTATATCCTCACAGTACATTATTATTCCATGAAAGTGACCTGGCTCATATAACTATCATCACGAGGTCACTACAGTTCATGGCACTAGACTGTTTGTAAACATTACATTAACATGACCTAAATATGTAGTCTTTGCTCAAGTCTTCTCATAGCAAAGACTATTACATATTATAATTAAACATGAGATATCACCAATCACCACAGTTGTGTCCCTTTTAACACAATATTTTTCTAAAAGACAACATTGTCTGTAATTCTGCAAACACTCATCTGGAATAAAACTGATATAAAACTAGTATCTCTGTACTTCAATGCACATGGTAGTTTTGCTTCCTTTTTTTTTTCTTTTTTTTTTCTCAAAGATGTTATATAGAAGTAGCTATTTTGGAGTAAGAATGGTACTTATGGTTAAAATCACATACATGTAGGATACTAACTGCAATAACCTTTTGTTTCAGATCTAGAATAATTGTGAAAAGATCATAACCAAATATTTCTATCATGAAAGTACACAAGACTATAATATAGAGAACATATAAGATAACAAATACAAATAACATGCACTTTGGATGTTACAACTTATATCTTTGCAAAATATAATACTGCAAAACTTGTAAGATTTACATGGTATACATAATATACATGTAAAAGGTTTTGAATTTGAAATGAACACACAAGAATAACATCATTTTGTGTCCACAGTTCAAGTTTACATGGTAAGTCTGTCTGGGGGTTTGATTACTCTTCCAGACCTTGTCATTCTATGATGAATGTTCTGTTCAACTCTGTCATTGCGAGGATTGCTATCGCGAAATTGTTGTTCGCGTGCTTGTTCGCGTTGCTGCGTTTCTTGAAGATTAGCGTAGTGAGGTGTTTCATCAAAGGTTACGCGTTTCTTCACTGGTTCAATATCGCGAATATGTCGACGACTGCGACGTAGCTCGCGACCATTGGGAGTAACAACAACGTAAGAACGAGGCTCATCACAACACTCTTTGACTAGTGCTGGTGTCCAAGCATGCGTGCGTGCATCCTGGATCATGACATGTTGTGAGGGTCTCAACGGCTTAAGATCATGTGCGTTTAGATCATGGTACGCTTTCTGTTGATCTTGTCGCTGTTGCAGACGCTGGTACGTGTTCTCTTTGCGTGATGACGTGTTGCGTATCACAAGTGGTAGATTGCTCTTGACCTATCTACCATACAGTAGCTCTGCTGGACTAGGCAATTCACTGTCGATAGGCGTTGTGCGTAAACAGAGAAGTGCCATTTTGACGTTCTGCTTACTTGATTTCGCTTTCGCTAGTGTACGCTTGACGGTTTGTATCGCTCGCTCGACGAAACCATTTGACTGAGGAAAGTGAGGCGATGACGTAGTGTGCGTGAAACCCCAGTCATTAGCGAATTCCTTGTATGCTGAGGCAGCGAAATGAGGACCGTTATCGCTGATTATCTTCTCAGGTATACCATGCTCAGAGAAGATCTGTTGCGTCGCTTCAATGACTGCTTTGCTGGTAACCTCAAGAGGCATTTTGCGAATGAATGGCGACTTGGAATAATAATCAGCAATGATGAGGTATTCGCGATTCTCAAAGTGAAACAAATCCGTTCCTAAGATTTGCCACGGGCGTGTTGGTATCTCGTGAGGATTCAAACGCTCCTTTGGTTGTGATTTCTGATATGATAGGCATGTATCACATTGACCTACAATGCTCTCGATATCACTATTGATATTCACCCAATAAACACAATCACGTGCACGTAGCTTGGTTTTCGTGGAACCTTGGTGTCCTTCATGCAACTTTCCTAATATATACTCATGCATTGACTTAGGTACTACAACACGAGGACCCTTCATTATGATTCCATCCTCAACAGTCAGCTCATCGCGAAAAGACCAATAGGGTCTGAGCTGAGATGGAAGGTCCTTCATATGCTCTGGCCATCCTTGGCCTATGATACACTTCAACTGCGATAACGTCGAATCTGCGTCGGTTTCTCGCTTCACATCCACGATTCGTTGCGCTGTGAACTGGACGAGATTGATCTGCATGTCGATAGTGATATGCGTGTTGTCATTCTCTGGAGATCGCGATAGACTATCTGCGATTGGGACTTCCTTTCCCGGGCGATACACTAGGGTGAAGTCATATTGTTGGAGGCGTAGCAACATACCCTGTAAACGAGGAGGTGCTGAGGTTAGCGGCTTCTGGTGGATCATTTGCAATGGCTTGTGATCAGACTCTACTTTGAAGTGCTTACCGAAGACGTACGTGTGGAATCGCTCACATCCGAAGACGACCGCTAACATTTCGCGTTCGATATTGGCGTATCGGGTCTCGGCATCGCTCAAAGCTTTCGAAGCATACGCTATGGGTTCTCCCTCTTGTAGGAGTGTAGCTCCTAGACCACGAAATGAGGCACCTTTCCGGACAATAAAATTTGGAGCATTATTATCTACCTGCTCAACAGTGTCCTTGCTGGGATCAAAATATCGCAAGGTTGCATTCTCACAAATCTGGTCGCGTATATCATCAATGGCTCGCTGATGGTTCTCGGACCATACGAACTCGCTATCTTTTCGAAGAAGCTCGCGAAGATCTGCTGTGCGGCTAGACAAGTTGGGAATGAATGGGCTTAAGTATGTTGCCATCCCCAAGAATTCTTGTAGTTGCGTCTTGTCACGTGGAGTTGACATGGACTTAACTGCTTGAATCTTCGCAGGGTCTGGATGAACACCATGCTCGTCGTACACCATGCCAAAGAAGGCAATGCGCTGCTGGTTGATGGTGCACTTGCTGCTGTTGAACTTCAGGCCTGATTTAGCAGCGACTTCCATCAATGCGTGTAGATTCCTGTCATGCGCTTGCTGAGAGTCCCCGTAGACGATGATGTCGTCTGCGATACCTGTGACACCTTTACATTGCTCAAGGATCTGATCCATCCTGTGTTGGAACACGTCCTGGCTCATCACGAGACCGAAAGGCATACGCTTGTAGCAATAGCGACCGAATGGGCTATTGAAGGTGGTCAGCAGTTGACTCTCTACGTCTAGATGCACTGACCAGTATCCATGTTTGGTGTTGAGTTTGCTAAAGACCTTCGCGCCAGTTAGCTTGTGAGTAATCTCCTACACAGTTGGTGTTTTGTGGTGACATCTCTTAATCACCTTGTTAAGGTCTTTCAGGTCCAGGCAGACGCGAAGTTGACCGTTGGCCTTGCGCGAGACAGCAAGACTGCTCACCAAGTCGGTTGGCTCGGTGACGCGACGGATGACACCCTCCGCTTCCATATCGTTGAGAGCAGCTTTCAGTTCGTCCCGGATATGAATCGAGCACTTCCTTGGAGCATGCACGACAGGTTGGGCACCTTCTTGCACTACGATCTTGTAGTCACCTGCAAAGTCTTCAATTGCATCAAACTGTTGAGGGTATTGTAACTTCAAGTCTGCAATGGAGGCTACAGTGTTGCTTTTTGAATCGTCGACTGCAAACGTGAGCTCCACCAACTTCAATCGCTGTGAAGTGCGTAGGCCTAAAAGTGCGGGTCTGCTGGTGTCACAAATGTGAAAGTCCACGACGATCCATCCACCGTTCCCATGGCGACATGGAAGTGTAACAACACCGTAGTGCTTAATCTGGGTCTCATTGTAGACTGAGAGAATGCTACTGTTATCTTTCAGATCGCCCTTGCGAGGAAAACCATCTGCGTCGAGTCGTGAAGGATACATGCGGCGATAGACACGTAATGGAATAGTGTTCGGTGCTGAGCCGGTGTCAATCTTCACAAGAAGATTGATAATACGTCGCTCTTCATCAAGCCTGAGCTGTACACGTCATGCGTCATCTGCGTCAAGCTGAATGCGTCATCCTTGCCTTCATGATGATCGACAGCATCTATCGATGTAAATATTGCATTCAGCGATAATTGTTCAAAGTTCTCGCTAGTAGCTACAGTGTTGCATGTGGGTGTGCGTGTATCTGTGAAGTGCACATCGCGAGATAGGAGTTTCTCTGTTTCCCTTGCTTTCGTGAAATGGAACGCGTTTGACGAAGTCCATGATTACGACCCTTAGAATCACGCTGTTCCTGTCGACCGCGAGATGCCTGATCGGTTTTCTTGGAACGACACATCAGGGCGCGACTAACCCGCTTGCCCGCTTGCCCGGGGCAAGTGAAAACAACGGGCGGGCAAGTAAAGTCCAAAGTCACTTGCCCGATCGGGCAAGTGATGGTTTGAGCAAAGTGCAACAGAAGTGTATTGCAAGCACCTCTCCAGCCAGCGCCAGCGGCCCAGGAGTTTATCAGTAACATGGGTTGCAGCTCCGGCGATTTCCACAAACATTCCACCTCAAAAACACACCAAAAAACGTGTTTATAAACACAAACTAGACAAAATATTTAAACAGGGCTCTCCTCCTGAAGAAAACATTACCTTACAATTGAAATCAAATCCTTAAAACTTGTGAAATAAGCCGATTTGTTATTCAAAATATTTCGCCGATCGTGGAGTTTCCGTGGTATGGTGCTAGTCTTAACATGCAGACTCATTGTAATATTTTTATAGATTAAAAAGTAATTTAATATAAATTCGGATATATTTTCTTGCATACATTTTGTAAGTTTATTTCAATGCTTATTTTTTTCTTCTCTTTTTTACATTTAGAAGAAAGATAATTCTGCATGAAAATGAGTTCATTAATTTTTCAATTAATATTTTTAAAGTATAAATTCTTTTTTTTTTTTATTTATTTTTTCTTTTAGATTCAAATTTAGTTGTGCTGCTCAAATTTATCCCAAACAACAGCTGCATTCTTCCTCTCAGCAGGCGCAAGCCCCCAAGAGTTGTACATGCGAAGACCTTGGGTTCCCATGAAGAGAAGAATATGATCAACCATCTTCTCCTCTTTAACATTCTTCACGGAAAAGTATAGCTCACACTGTTGTTTGAAAACCTGAATGGCCCCTGGGAGATCATCGTCGTCCCACGACATCCTCGGCACGATGGAGTCAGTCATCTTGACTTTATAGTTCACTGTTCACACACAGCACCACAATTCATCTAAGCGAAGCACAGATAGGCTAATGCGAAGCCGTAAAGTCCGGGGGAACTACTCACCGCGATCCGAAGGGCAAAGTCAATTCACTTTCGGTGCATACATCGCACCATTTCACTGTTCAAATGTCACATGTCCGAGGGCATAATCATTGTAAAATGTCACAAATGGTGGGGTAAGAACCGCGCTGCCACTATGAAATATCCTGGGGCTCCATACAAAGGATATCTTGATGCGATGATTACATTTTGATGGTATTTATTCAAGTAACAAAACAACATTCGTCACATGGAGATGTATAGTGCAGTGTCTTAGAACTGGCAAACAACAAAGCAAATATATCCAATATATTACAGCGGCTAGAGCAGGCGGCTTCAGCGCTCAGTATGCGCTTGCAGTTCAAAAGCACAGCAATTTTTTCTACTTCGGGTCAACCCATCAAAAGGTCACCCATCATATTCAACGTAAATGAATGGATCCCTTCTACAGCGCTGTCGCCTTCGGTGCCAGCGCTGTCTATAGTTAGGGAGAGAGAAACCCCACGGTGATTGAAAGAAAAAGTTATGCCAGTCGCCATTTGCAGCAGTTGCGTGGTAGTTGCTGATTTTGTACGGGGGGGGGGGGGGGGGGGGGGAGAAGTGTCTTGCAACTTTTGAGACCAAGCTAAGAAAAAAAATTATCACTCCGTTGTCACGTTAAGCAACAAAATTAGGCCTAGTCTATGTAATTTGCCAACAGTTACAGCCACATACACACTAACGCTGAGTTACGTCCAAAAAATATTTTGTTATCTGCGAATCCCCACGGATGCCTTTCCGTCATTTCGTCAGCAGAGGGATTGGTAATAATTTTGCTCATCCAATAAAAAAAAAAGTACATAAGAAACTGATGTGCCTATATGAGGCTATTGATTGATTTTGTCTGATC
>CALNVZ010002882.1:81910-99149 GCA_940671915.1 Paracentrotus lividus
GCCTGCTCTAGCCGCCTAGCTAGCTTGCAAGCAGACGGCGCTCGCGACCGGGGGTTTATATCGCCATGTACCGTACCTGCGATATGAACACAAGTTACGTGTTTGGAACTGATTTTTGCCTTCAAATATCAATCACTTACTGTTATGACAACATAATATGTGGAAGAACCTATCTGCTCGTGTTTTGGTATTTGGTATAGTTACTAAATTCAATGTAATTAAGTATCATTTTTTTTTAAATATATAACTTCTGAGAGATTCGGGGTATAATCTACCTGCCCCACAACTAATCAGAGTAATCTGTCAGTTCCTGTCGCTTCGCAACGGGGACTGGTCAGTCTACCCTCCCCCTTGTGGTTTCACCCTTTTTATTGATATTTTGTCATGCTGTCATCCAGGTTTGCTTCTTGTTTAGATGTAGATTCTACTTTAGTTCTAGAAACTATAGTATTAGATAGAGTTATCCCATGGGTTATACTGGGTTTAGGGCGTAAAGTTTCCCCGTATATAGAAGCTGAAGAATGTCAAAAAAATCAATAAAAAAAATAATTAAAATGTCATTTTTGCAATTTTAGGGAATTTTTGGCATATTTGGCGTGCCATAGTTTACGAACATTTCAAAGGACCTCCAGAAGCTGAAGAATGACAAAAAAATCAATTGAAAAAAAAAATAACTAAAATGTTATTTTTGCAATTTTTGGATTTTTGGGCATATTTGGCGTGCCATACTTCACTGGAACATTTCACAGGACCTCCAAAGACTGAAGAATGACAAAAAAAATCAATTAAAAAAAAAAAAATAAAAAATGTAATTTTTGCCATTTTTTGAATTTTGGCATATTTTGGCGTGCCATAGTTCACTGGAGTATTTCACAGGACCTCAAGAAGCTGAAAAATGACCCCCCAAAAAAATAATTAAAATGTCATTTTTGCAATTTTTTGGATTTTTTGGCATATTTGGCGTGCCATACTTCACTGGAACATTTCACAGGACCTCCAGAAGCTGAAGAATGTAAAAAAAAAATCAATAAAAAAAAATAATTAAAATGTTATTTTTGCAATTTTAGGTAATTTTTGGCATATTTGGCGTGCCATTGTTTACTGGAACATTTCAAAGGACCTCCAGAAGCTGAAGAATGAAAAAAAAAAAATCAATCTAAAAAAATTAATAAAAATGTAATTTTTGCAATTTTTTTTTTGATTTTTGGCATATTTGGCGTGCCATAGTTCACTGGAGTATTTCACAGGACCTCGAGAAGCTGAAAAATGACAAAAAAATCAATTGAAAAAAAAATAATTAAAATGTCATTTTTGCAATTTTTTGGAATTTTTGGCATATTTGGCATGCCATACTTCACTGGAGTATTTCACAGGACCTCGAGAAGCTGAAAAATGACAAAAAAATCAATTGAAAAATAAAAATTAAAACGTCATTCTTGCAAATTTTTGGAATTTTTGGCATATTTGGCGTGCCATGGTTCACTGGAACATTTCACAGGACCTCCAGAAGCTGAAGAACGACCAAAAAAAATCAATTTCAAAAAAATAATTGAAATGTCATTTTTGGGAATTTTTGGCATATTTGGCGTGCCATAGTTTACTGGAGTATTTCACAGGACTTGAGAAGCTGAAGAATGTCAAAAAAATCAATTAAAAAAAATAATGAAATGTCATTTTTGTTAATTTTTGGCATATTTGGCGTGCCATAGTTCACTGGGAACGTTTCACAGAACCTCTAAAGCTGAGGAATGACCAAAAAATCTTTTAAAGAAAATATTAATAAATATGTCATTTTTGACCTTTTTTGGAATTTTTGGCATATTTGGCTTTCCATAGTTCACTGGAATGTTTGAGAGGACTTCTAAAAGCTTAGGAATGAAAACTTTGATGAAAAGAAAGGGAAATTGGGGCAATTGACAAGAAGAATCTTAAAATATGAAGAAAAAAAAAAATGAAATGTCGTGAAATGGGGAAAAAATTGAAAAATCACTACATATGGGGGGGGGGGGGAATGGTGAATATATGGGGAAATGAAAAAATCACGAAATTTGACAAATTTGGCTTTCCATAAAAATTGGGGGAAAAAAAAAAAAACTGAAGTTAGCAGACATTTATATACGGGGGAACTTTACGCCCCTAAAACCCAGGATAACCATCCCATGGCATGGACGATTAATGCCATTAATCGTCCACATAAGTGAGGCCGAACTGTACTAAATATAGTTAGGCAAAAGTATTCCATCGTTCTCGGGATATTTTCAAATATTTTATAATATTTTTTAGTTTTATTTTTGTAGAAAAAAAAAATTAAAATTAAAGGCTGAATCCTTCCGTCTAAAATATAGTGTGCCAGGGCGTGCCCACAGAGTTAAATACGCACTAAGTTTGGGGTATGTAACTCTATGGGCGTGCCATACAGGTATACCCGGTTATTGGGTGTCCGGACAGGTCGGGTGTCCGGACAGTCTGTTTTTATTGGCCATTTGAATAGGCCTACAAGCAATGTTTTTGTAGGTTTTTAGCACAGAATGGTAGAAAATATTGTGGAGAACAAATATTGATGATGATAAGCATTATTTAAATTATATTTTTGGCTTAATCTAAGGGCAAAAAACATTGCTTCAATTTTGTTAAGTGTCCGGACACCGAACCCCCCATCCTACCTGTACCTCAAACACAGAAGACGAGTAGTGCAAGAGATGGAAGCCGACCGCTCCGTTCGAGGGTTAGATGATTCAGCTCATCATGATTATTCAGTGCCAGTCGGCGAAACTGCTTTATTGTCCGATATAAATGCTGTAAAACCGTGACAAACGGATTTATGTTGTACAGGTTAGGCCTATGAAATGAGTGAATCCATATTATCCTGACCTAATTCAGTATGACTTAGATCTAAGTTAGATTTAGTGCTATGATTGAAGTTTATAATCAAAGGATCGATCGTACACACACGTAACCTGTCGATGAGACATAACCATAACGCATGCGTCCGTCCACGGATATAATTATACAGGAAATGGAGGAAATCGTCCTCCAATAACATCGCAGTATGTACATCACGAGACCATAATCGGTGGGGGAATCCCCAGAAAATATTGAACAATATACAGCCGTCAGAGGGGGTAGTTGGAACTATAGTGAAGCGAATATAGAGGAGGGGCGTTATGCCCTCCCCATGTCAATCCGGGCCTGAATCAAGTCTATTTTCGTCTGGGACAAACGACTGATGTCATTTTTTCAAAGGCAGCAAATGTTCAGGTCCTAACATGTGACTATGTCGATACGCCACAGTTTATTTGTTATTATAATTGTAATGATTTAATTTGGTCCCAATATCGGATTTTTTTTTTCTTAATTCATTTTCACTCTTTTCAGTTAATTGTTTCTCCTTGTCACTACATCAGTGTGTAGTGATTTAATATATTTATTCCCTTTTAACAAGTCTAGTTATGAGACTACAGCCAATCCAGAGGTATATGTTTGCCTAGTAATTATGCCCCATAGTTGAAAAGTATAGTAAGTTCTTTGTTCTCCCTAAGAATATCTTCTCACAAGTGAAGATACCAGTCATTCTGAACTTTGAACGTGATGCAGAAAGGACTGAGTTATATAACACTGAGCAGAAAGTTTTAGTTATTTGTGGACAACTACAAAGGCCCAATTCGGTAAGAAAACTATATTATTGTATTAATGTTTCGATATAAATGTATTGTAGAAAGTAAAGTTTGAGAGTGTTTTTAGTTGGAGAAGATTATGATGTACTCTGCATTAAGAGTTGTGTTAGTGTATGTAAGCAAACATTGTGTAGTGTATATATAATGTATAGTGTAGGGAAGATAATTTCTTTGTCTTTATTTGAAGGAATAGGAATTAAGTAAGTTTTGTGATATATTTGTTATTTTCATAATACTGCAAAAATATAGAATTATTGTTGAAGAAGTTGTACAGTTAGTAGTTATGCATAGAGTTATGGAACTTGAGTTTGGTTAGGAAACAAAGAGGGTCTGTTTGCTAATTATGCAAGGGTCTTTGATTACTTTGGAATGTGGTCCCAGTCACACTATTTTGTATTTACTTTCTCTTTAGTTAGGTAGTTTACTGTATATAATAAATGCAGGGTTCGGTCACATCAGTATTCTAATCCGGTTTAACTTTAATCTTGTGTCAGAATAGTATACTGGTTTTGTTTAGTATAGTTACAGGTTATATTTAATGTTCATTATAATGGTACTTATTTACTGAGAATTGTCTTGTATGTTCTTATAGTAAGCTAGTTTATTTAACTATGATTAATGTTATATAGTTAAACTGTAGATCATTATGAATATAGTTGGTGTGTAGGTTAATTAAGACAGTTTGTTTATTATTTGTTTGTTTATTCTCGTTACAGATTGTTATCTGAAGATAGATGCGACCAGAGTTTGAACAGAAGTGTTGGAGTAAGCTGAATAAAACAGAAGTTTGTTGAATTTAGCAATTTGTGTCCAGCATTTATTTCATCGGTCTATCTTGTGAATAACCTTCATGGACAGTATAGTTAGACGAAACTCCTCAGTGCACAAGAAGTACTGAGGCAGCCACACTCCTTTTTTCAAAAATAGTTTACAGTGATATACAGTGAGTCCTAGAAACAAAGATTGATTGATGTTTTATCATAACTTGAAAAAAACTCATTAATAATAAATTATAATCTTTTCTTAAAATCTATATCACCATATATCATGGAAAGGTGAGTAACAACAATTATTTGAAGAGAGGGGGAAAAAATCGTTTGGCGTGCGGTCATTTCAACAATTGTTTCATTGTTGCCCATCTTAGCACTAGGCGGAGGTAACAAAACAATTTATGCACGGATGATTGTCAATATGAAACTAACATGTCCGAAAAGATATTAATGAAGCTCAATTACTGAATTTGTTGAATGACATTAATGAAATGAAATCACTATTTCAAATGAACATAACTTTCTTATTTCTGAAGCTTTTTTATTGTTTGTTGTGTCATATGAAAGGGCAGGACATCGATTTTTTAAATATGTGGATTTGAAAGAGAATTTCAGATACCCGTCCGCCCGCAAACGATTTTTAAAAAAATTTCATCTCTTCAAATTGTATTACTCACTCATGTGTAAAATATGGGTCATATTGATTTCATTAAATGGAAGAGGACACTCTAAGCTTTGAATTGATGGGTCATTTATGAATT
This sequence comes from Paracentrotus lividus, assembly GCA_940671915.1. Taxonomy (NCBI): domain Eukaryota; kingdom Metazoa; phylum Echinodermata; class Echinoidea; order Camarodonta; family Echinidae; genus Paracentrotus; species Paracentrotus lividus. Next base: position 87,116 of record CALNVZ010002882.1, read on the forward strand.
TTGATTAAGATGAATTTACTAGTGGTAAAACATCGGTTAATCTCGGTTTCGTTTTTTTCTGGGACGCACTGTAGGCCTATGTATATCACCCAGGTTCGCTCTTTTTTTCTCTCTCTCCCATTTTCTATCTATCTGTCTATCCCATCTTCTCTTTCTCTCACTCATCCTCTATTCAATCCCAATGGTGTGTCGTACAACAGTTTGTCCAATTCTCATTTAACCTTAATCGAATACATATACTAGTTTTATTCTCACTTGGTAAAATTGCCAATTCGTTTCATAATAATAATAATAATAATAATAATAATAATAATGATAATAATAATAATAATAATAATAATGATAATAATAATAATAATAATAATAATATCGTTTTATTTACCCAGGGTAGCCACTTCAGTTCTGACAACTGTTCTCCAAGCGGGCCCTGCATGATTACCCCCAAGCTCCTTGTTAAAAGGCAACTTTAGGTGCCATTTTTGTAAGTCTTTGGTATGTCATAACCATAAACATAGTCATAACCAATTCATCTAACAACCAAGATTGTTATTGGAATTGACCAAGTGGATTAGACCGAGTGGATTGTGATGAATTGGACATTAGACAAAATGGAAATAAGACGAAATGGTAAATAGACGAAGTGGCCCTTAGACTAAAATGTAATTAGACAGAATGGTTGTAGACGAAATGGAATTAGACAAAGTGGGATGAGATCTTATTTAGTCACACTGGGTGTAGACGAAATAGCAATTTACCGATGTGTCGGGTTTCTCTCCTCCTTTCTCTATCTTAGAGGGATTTGGTAACTTTCAAAAACAAGAGCAATCAGATCAAGATTAATAAAATTATATTGTTCCAACAGTAAAAACAAACTAATGAAAGTTTCAGATCAAATGGAAGTCATTTACTACCTTAAAACAGTGTAACAAACAATGCCAAGCATACAGCCGACCACCAGTACCCTCTGCTGCTAGCTCACCAGGCCGCTAGAGACGGGTACTATACAACAGGAAAAAGGTGTATTTTGTGCTATGTGCAAAAGCACATGGTTTTATAAACCATCCGGTGTTGGTTTATAAAATTTGAGAAGGAAATCATTGATATCTCGAAGGTAAAGCAAGCAATTAGCGTGCAATTTTGAAGAGATGCCAGACTGACCCAAGTGTTTATAATTATGTTGGCAAATTGGCAAAATACGCTAAATCGAATAAAATGGATTTGAATATCATTCAATGTTACTGCATCCCTTTAAGTTCTCTTGTTCTCCCTCTCTCACTACTTTCTCTGTATGTGTGCATTTTCTATCTATTCTATATTTCTTTCCGTCACTCCTCATCTCCTATTACTATGTTTTATAGGTTCCTCTGCTTCTCCATCTTTAATTTCTCTTGCTTCATTCTCTCTTTCCTTTTCCCGAAGGTCTAATTCTCTCTCTCTCTCTCTCTCTCTCAATCACATCTTTCATCTTCTCTCTCATTTTTTTTTACACTTATCGTATATACAGTACTGTTGTCCGCGAGATTGTTCATACACCTGTCGTGTTTTTAGTTTTTTTATTCGTGCTTTTAACTAAACGCGTTTCCCCAAACTTTTTTTGTGATGAATATGCTACCAACAAGTAAACAATGAGAGAAAAATGATATTTTGAGAAATTTGGTATTCTAGGGGTATTTAATGGATAGATTTACGAGAAAAAAAAAATGTTCATAATCATTCATATCCCAGGGGTGGCACAGGCTCGTATCCAGGATTTCGCACCCCGGGGGGCCCGACGTGAATTTGGCGCCCCTGTGTACTTTTCAGAATATGGCGCCCCCCCCCCCCCCCCCCCCCCCCCCCCCCACCACCACCAGGCAAACATAGGCCTACGGCTTAAATGTATGTTGAAGGATTTTGAATAATAAATTATTTGAAGGTTTTTTTATTTTTTTTTTATTTTATTATTATTTTTTATACTTGCCAATGGTGAGTTCATGGAAAAGAATTTCTAGGTATATGAGGTATTACCGCTATAGATGAAAATACGAATGTTTCTAAATACGAGCGCGAAGCACGATCATATTTTCCCCCCTCTACTTTACGATTAGAAAGCAAAGAATTCTAAGCAATTTTGTTTATAGCTCTTCATCAGAATATCATATGAACGGGAGCTGTAATTTGTCCATCAAAACGATTTGAAAGCAAGCCATATAAAATCATGTGAAATTTGTCCGTTAAGTAATGTGAAATCAAACACATGTATATTGATGTTTTGTTGTTTAGAATCCTCATAATCTGGTTACAAGAAAGAAAAAAATAGGCGAGCGTGAATCGCGAGCAGAAATTTGATGTATCGGAATGATCTCTGAAAACTCGACATTTTATGCATTCCTCAGGAACACAATGTAATAACTCTTTGGAAAATGAAGCGAGCGCGAAGCGCGATCGAAAATTTTGCTCTATGTAATATGAGACCTGAAGATCAATTAGGCCTCCATAATTTAAAGACCGTGTGTTGCCCAGTAATTTTACATGATTATAAAAGAGAGATGAATATATATCTATCTAGCCATGCTAGCTGCTTATCTATCCTTCTGCTTCCCTCCCTAAGTTTAAGATAAATTTGGCGCCCCTAAGTTTAAGCTCAATTTGGCGCCCCCCTAAATGTTAGTTTGAATTGGCGCCATACATGTACGATTGAGGTGATTTGATGCCCCTGGGAAAAGGCAAAAATAAATGTAACGTGTATTCAAATAAATTTAAATGTCTTGATGATTAGTATCATATAATGCAAATTATGGTCAGAGGAAAAACACAGGCGAGAGCAGAATTTTGATGTCTTTGAATGATGAGAAAACATGGCATTGCATGCGTTCCTCATGAACACAATATAATAACTCATTGGGAAAAGAAATGATGCGGGCGCGTAGCGCGAGCCAAATTTTGATATGTTTATACAGACCAGGAGGAATTAAAAATTTTAGAGACCATATTTCAAATACCAAGTTTTTACCCCTTAGTTCCAAGTAAATTCGGCACACCTCCCTAAGTTTAAAATAAAGTTGGAGCCCCTAAACTTAAAATAAATTTGGCATCCCTAAGTCTCAGGTCAATTTGACGCCCGTACGTTTAAGCTCAATTTGGCGCCCCCAAAGATTTAGGTCAATTTGAAATGCAAAAAGGAATGTAACGTGAAATCAAATAAATTGAAGTGTTTTGATGGTTAGAATCCCATAATGTAAATTTTGGTAAGAGGAAAAACACAGGCGAGCGCGAAGCATGAACGGAAGTTTTGATGTATTCAAATGATTAGAAAACAGGACATTTCATGCGTTCCTCAGGAACACAATGTAATAATAATATTCATTGGGGGGGGGGAATGATGCGTGCGCGAAGCGCGAGCGAAAATTTTGCTATGTATATACAGACCCAGATGCATGAATTTTGAAATTTTGCCCTATCTATATGGAGACCATATTTCAAAAACTTATTTGTTGCCCCCTTAGTTTCAGGTAAATTCAGCGCCCCTTAGTTTCAGATTATTTGGGCGCCCTATAAGTGTAAGCTCAATTTGGCGCCCCTGATTTTAAAATCGATTTGACATCCCCTTAACGTCAATTCAGTGCCCCCATAAGTTTCAGGTCATCTTGGCGCCCGTACGTGTAAGCTCAATTTGACGCCGCCAATAATATGTTGAACATAAATATTTGAAATGCAAAAAAAAAAATAATCAATAATATAAAAAAAAAAAAAAGAATAATAAACATATGTACCTGAAAACTAATAATGTAATGTTTTGACGGTTAGAATCCCATAAGAATAATCGGTAAGAAGGGAAAACATAGGCGTTGCGATAGGGAACGGAAATTTTGATCATTCGATGTGATATGATTAGAAAACAGGTCATTTTACGCGTTCCTCGACACAATGTAAAAACAATGGGAAAAGATGATGCGAGCGCGAAGCGCGGAGCGAAAATTTCGCTATGATATACAAACCAGGAGGCATTGGCAATTTTAAAAATTTTGCTATTTCTAAATAGAGACCATTTTAAAGACCCCCTTCGGTTTTTTGGTGTGTGTTTTTTTGGCCCTTAGTTTCCAGGTAAATAGGATATATCGGAGCTTAAGATAAATTTGGCACCCCTAAGTCTCAGGTCAATTCGGCGCCCCTACATTGAGCTCAATCTAGCGTCCTTTCATTTAAGATCGATTTGGACACCCTTAACTTCAGGTTAATATCAGCGCCTAAGAGTCTCAGGTCAATTCAGCGCCCCTTAAGTTTCAGATCATTTGTTGCGCCCCTACATTGATCTAAGGTCGATTTACGGCGCCTTAAGTTTAAGTTTCGATTTGGCGCCCCATCTAAGTTTTTTGGGTTGAATTTGCCCCCACGTTAAGCTCATTTTTGCGCCCCTCTAATTTTAAGTTTGAGTTTGGCGCCCCCTAAAATTAGGTCGATTTAGAGCCGCTAAGTTTAAGGTCGATATTTGGCGTCCCACCTATGTTGAAGGTCAATTTACCGCCCCTATGTTTAAGCTCAATTTGGCAGCCCCTTATTGTTTTAAGGTCCATTCAGCCACCCTATATAATTGGCGGTGCTTAGTTTACTGTCGATTGTGGCGCCCCCATTAATTTTTTTAAGGCACCTCCCCTCCCCCTTTTCAATTTGGCGCCCTTACTTACGTTTAAGGTCGATTCGGCGCCCCTAAGTTTAATATAAATTAGGCGCCCCTCAGCTTCCTTTTTTCCCTTCCTCCTCTCTCTATCTTTCTCTTTTTTTTTCTTTTTTTTTCTTCCTTCCTCTTTTCCCCCTTTTCCCTTCTCTTTCTCCCCTTTTTTCCCTTTCTCTTTTTTTTCCCTCCTTTTTTCTTTCGTTTTTCTTTCCTTTTCTCCTTTTTTCTTCCTCTTTTCGGCGCCCCCTGCTGCGCGCCCCCGAGGGGCCGGGCCGTAATGCCCCCACCGCCCCCACGATATACGCGCATGCGGGCTGAAGTCTAATTTCTTATAACCACTAATATAATTTGTTTTCTTCAAATAACCATCTGGAATAGTTTTTCAAGAGTCCATGTATAGCCTTTCTTCATGGCTTCTGTATACGGTCTGTCCCACGTGTCCTCTGGAAAACCTCCAGGCTGAGTCAGGTTGCATGGTCTTTGAGCCATCCAGTGAGTCTTCAGCGATCTGACCCCTTTCTGGTCATCCTCTTGTCAGGACTGTGATTTTTTCACTTAGGAACATTCATATCGATGTTATTAACACTCTACCCACACTTTGTAACACCTAAGAGCTTCTTCAATAAGCACCACATGTAAAAGTATGTAAGTATATTGAGAGGCCTACAACAACCCACAGTTCACGACCAAGGTCCGAATTGGCACCTCTGACCATCCAGAGACGAAGGTATCAACGAGCATAGAGATCTGTACAGACACTGACTTTCAAAGCTTAACTCTCACATCCTTGAATTCTCTCATAATTAATAGTCTCCAACCCCGGTCTCCAACACATTATTCTTTAATTTTCTCCCTCTATTCTATATTTCTTTCCGTCACTCCTCATCTCCTATTACTATGTTTTATAGGTTCTCTGTCTTCTCCATCTTTAATTTCTCTTGCTTCATTCTCTCTTTCCTTTTCCCGAAGGTCTAATTCTCTCTCTCTCTCTCTCTCTCTCAATCACATCTTTCATCTCTCTCTCATTTTTTTTTACACTTATCGTATATACAGTACTGTTGTCCGCGAGATTGTTCATACACCTGTCGTGTTTTAGTTTTTTTATTCGTGCTTTTAACTAAACGCGTTTCCCCAAACTTTTTTTGTGATGAATATGCTACCAACAAGTAAACAATGAGAGAAAAATGATATTTTGAGAAATTTGGGTATTCTAGGGTATTTATTATGGATAGATTTACGAGAAAAAAAAAATGTTCATAATCATTCATATCCCAGGGGTGGCACAGGCTCGTATCCAGGATTTCGCACCCCGGGGGGCACGTGATTTGGGCGCCCTGTGTACTTTTCAGAATATGGCGCCCCCCCCCCCCACCACCACCAGGCAAACATAGGCCTACGGCTTAAATGTATGTTGAAGGATTTTGAATAATAAATTATTTGAAGGTTTTTTATTTTTTTTTTTATTTTATTATTATTTTTTATACTTGCCAATGGTGAGTTCATGGAAAAGAATTTCTAGGTATATGAGGTATTACCGCTATAGATGAAAATACGAATGTTTCTAAATACGAGCGCGAAGCACGATCATATTTTCCCCCTCTACTTTACGATTAGAAAGCAAAGAATTCTAAGCAATTTTGTTTATAGCTCTTCATCAGAATATCATATGAACGGGAGCTGTAATTTGTCCATCAAACGATTTGAAAGCAAGCCATATAAAATCATGTGAAATTTGTCCGTTAAGTAATGTGAAATCAAACACATGTATATTGATGTTTTGTTGTTTAGAATCCTCATAATCTGGTTACAGAAAGAAAAATAGAGCGAGCGTGAATCGCGAGCAGAAATTTGATGTATCGGAATGATCTCTGAAAACTCGACATTTTATGCATTCCTCAGGAACACAATGTAATAACTCTTGGGAAAATGAAGCGAGCGCGAAGCGCGATCGAAAATTTTGCTCTATGTAATATGAGACCTGAAGATCAATTAGGCCTCCATAATTTAAAGACCGTGTGTTGCCAGTAATTTTACATGATTATAAAAGAGAGATGAATATATATCTATCTAGCCATGCTAGCTGCTTATCTATCTTCTGCTTCCTCCCTAAGTTTAAGATAAATTTGGCGCCCCTAAGTTTAAGCTCAATTTGGCGCCCCCCTAAATGTTAGTTTGAATTGGCGCCATACATGTACGATTGAGGTGATTTGATGCCCTGGGAAAAGGCAAAAATAAATGTAACGTGTATTCAAATAAATTTAAATGTCTTGATGAGTTAGTATCATATAATGCAAATTATGGTCAGAGAAAAACACAGGCGAGAGCAGAATTTGATGTTTTGAATGATGAGAAAACATGGCATTGCATGCGTTCCTCATGAACACAATATAATAACTCATTGGGAAAAGAAATGATGCGGGCGCGTAGCGCGAGCCAAATTTTGATATGTTTATACAGACCAGGAGGAATTAAAAATTTTAGAGACATATTTCAAATACCAAGTTTTTACCCCTTAGTTCCAAAGTAAATTCGGCACACCTCCCTAAGTTTAAAATAAAGTTGGAGCCCCTAAACTTAAATAAATTTGGCATCCCTAAGTCTCAGGTCAATTTGACGCCCGTACGTTTAAGCTCAATTTGGCGCCCCCAAAGATTTAGGTCAATTTGAAATGCAAAAAGGAATGTAACGTGAAATCAAATAAATTGAAGTGTTTGATGGTTAGAATCCCATAATGTAAATTTTGGTAAGAGGAAAAACACAGGCGAGCGCGAAGCATGAAACGGAAGTTTTGATGTATTCAAATGATTAGAAAACAGGACATTTCATGCGTTCCTCAGGAACACAATGTAATAATAATATTCATTGGGGGGGGGATGATGCGTGCGCGAAGCGCGAGCGAAAATTTTGCTATGTATATACAGACCCAGATGCATGAATTTTGAAATTTTGCCCTATCTATATGGAGACCATATTTCAAAAACTTATTTGTTGCCCCTTAGTTCAGGTAAATTCAGCGCCCTTAGTTTCAGATTATTTGGGCGCCCTATAAGTGTAAGCTCAATTTGGCGCCCCTGATTTTAAAATCGATTTGACATCCCCTTAACGTCAATTCAGTGCCCCCATAAGTTTCAGGTCATCTTGGCGCCCGTACGTGTAAGCTCAATTTGACGCCGCCAATAATATGTTGAAAATATATTTGAAATGCAAAAAAAAAAATAATAATAATAATAAAAAAAAAAAAAAAAGAATAAATAAAAAATGTACCGTGAAAACTAATAATTTAATGTTTTGACGGTTAGAATCCCATAATGTATAAATCCTGGTAAAAGAGGAAAAAATAGGCGTGTGCGAATAGGGAACGGAAATTTTTGATGCATTCGAATGATTAGAAAACAGGTCATTTTACGCGTTCCTCGACACAATGTAATAAATCAATGGGAAAAGATGATGCGAGCGCGAAGCGCGAGCGAAAATTTCGCCTATGTATATACAAACCAGGAGGCATGGAATTTTAAAATTTTGCTATTTCTAGATAGAGACCATTTTAAAGACCCCTTCTGGTTTTTTTTTGTGTGTGTTTTTTTGGGCCCCTTAGTTTCAGGTAAATAGGATATAGTCGGAGCTTAAGATAAATTTGGCACCCCTAAGTCTCAGGTCAATTCGGCGCCCCTACATTTGAGCTCATTCTAGCGTCCTTTCATTTAAGATCGATTTGGCACCCCTTAACTTCAGGTTAAATCAGCGCCTAAAGTCTCAGGTCAATTCAGCGCCCCTTAAGTTTCAGATCATTTTTGCGCCCCTACATTTGATCTAAGGTCGATTTAGCGCCCTTAAGTTTAAGTTCGATTTGGCGCCCCATCTAAGTTTTTTTGGGTCAATTTGGCGCCCCCACGTTAAGCTCATTTTTGCGCCCCTCTAATTTTAAGTTGATTTGGCGCCCCCTAAATATAAGGTCGATTTAGAGCCGCTAAGTTTAAGGTCGATTTGGCGTCCCACCTATGTTGAAGGTCAATTTACCGCCCCTATGTTTAAGCTCAATTTGGCGCCCCTTAGTTTAAGGTCCATTCAGCACCCCTATATATATTGGCGTGCTTAGTTTACTGTCGATTTGGCGCCCCTATTTTTTTTAAGGGCACCCTTCCCCTCCCCTTTTCAATTTGGCGCCCTTACTTAGTTTAAGGTCGATTCGGCGCCCCTAAGTTTAATATAAATTAGGCGCCCCTCAGCTTCCTTTTTTCCCTTCCTCTCTCTCTCTATCTTTCTCTTTTTTTTTTCTTTTTTTTTCTTCCTTCTCTTTTCCCCCTTTTTTCCCTTCTCTTTCTCCCCTTTTTCCCTTTCTCTTTTTTTTCCTCCTTTTTTTCTCTTTCGTTTTTTTTCTTTCCTTTTCTCCCTTTTTCTTCCTCTTTTCGGCGCCCCCCTGCGCGCCCCCGAGGGGCCCGGGCCGTAAAGCCCCCACCCCCCCCCAGAATACGCGCATGCGGTGCCGAGTCAAATTTCTTATAACCACTAATATAATTTGTTTTCTTCAAATAACCATCTGGAATAGTTTTTCAAGAGTCCATGTATAGCCTTTCTTCATGGCTTCTGTATACGGTCTGTCCCAGTGTCCTCTGGAAAACCTCCAGGCTGAGTCAGGTTGCATGGTCTTTGAGCCATCCAGTGAGTCTTCAGCGATCTGACCCTTTCTGGTCATCCTCTTGTCAGGACTGTGATTTTTTCACTTAGGAACATTCATATCGATGTTATTAACACTCTACCCACACTTTGTAACACCTAAGAGCTTCTTCAATAAGCACCACATGTAAAAGTATGTAAGTATATTGAGAGGCCTACAACAACCCACAGTTCACGACCAAGGTCCGAATTGGCACCTCTGACCATCCAGAGACGAAGGTATCAACGAGCATAGAGATCTGTACAGACACTGACTTTCAAAGCTTAACTCTCACATCCTTGAATTCTCTCATAATTAATAGTCTCCAACCCCGGTCTCCAACACATTATTCTTTAATTTTCTCCCTCTCAGTATATCCATCTCACACAATCTTCTTCAATTAGCTCTCTCTCTCTCATGATTCTCAATACTCTCTCACTATATTACTCTTACACACTCTTAGGGGTGTGATTGACCACAAATAAAACGAGCTTAAAAAGCTGAAGAGAGATGAAACACTGACCAATTCGACTCCAGTTTTGTATTCAATGGGAGGCCTCTGACAGTTTGTAAGCTCAGTTAAACCAGGATTTTAACTTTTGAGCCATAATTCTGTAAGTTGATAAGAGAAAGTTAGAATTTAGGGATAATTGAACTTTCTTCAATTTGGCAAAAGAAAGACAAATTCTTCAACCTAAAGTACAGTGTCCTGATTTTAGCACATGACATTTACATCGAACTGTTATGAGGGATTTCTTTGGTGTAGCATTGAAAATCTCTCTTCAGAATAGGAGGCATCCCGGTGAAGACATTTTGAGTAAGATCCTGGATGAAACATGCAGGAGTATGCTTTTGTCAATGTCACCTGGGACAGCATTGGACATATCAACAGGACGAAGTTCAGAGGCATACGGCCAAGTAAGTCAAAAAGGGGTTCAAGGACGATCATAATGAATGATCACGAGAAAAAAAAAATCGATGACCTGACAAGAATCCCTTTAGAAATCTGTCTGGGAAGTTGAAAAATCACATAATTGCCCAAAGACTATGCAACCTTACTCAGCCTGGACGTTTTCCAGAGGACGCATTGGTCAAAACCCATGGAGGACATGAGTGATGGCTCTGGGCATCGCAAAAAGTTATTTTTGTGGTAATTTGAAGGAAAAAAAATTATGATCGAGGTGATTAATAATAAAAATAAAATAAAATAAAATAGACTGAGTATCCCTAGGGTATGAATAATTATGAACATGGTGTTTTTCATAAATCTGTCAATAAAATACCCTGGAACACCAAATTTCTCAAAATTTCACTTTTTCCTCATTGTTTAGTTGTTGGGTATGAACAATTTTGCGGACAGCTGTAGGTTTTTTTCTATTTGTTAAAAAATCAAAGAACTCTAAAAGCTTAACTCTCACATATCTGAATTCTCTCATATTAATACTCTCTAACTCCGAATTGGCACCTCTGACCATCCAGAGACGAAGGTATCAACGAGCATAGAGATCTGTACAGACACTGACTCTCAAAGCTTAACTCTCACATCCTTGAATTCTCTCATAATTAATAGTCTCCAACCCGGTCTCCAACACATTATTCTTTAATTTTCTCCTCTCAGTATATCCATCTCACACAATCTTCTTCATATAGCTCTCTTCTCTCTCATGATTCTCAATACTCTCTCACTATATTACTCTTACACACTCTTAGGGGTGTGATTGACCACAAATAAAACGAGCTTAAAAGGCTGAGAGAGATGAAACACTGACCAATTCAGACTCCAGTTTTGTATTCAATGGGAGTCCTCTGGACAGTTTGTAAGCTCAGTTAAACCAGGATTTTAACTTTTGAGCCATAATTCTGTAAGTTGATAAGAGAAAGTTAGAATTTAGGGATAATATGAACTTTCTTCAATTTGGCAAAAGAAAGACAAATTCTTCAACCTAAAGTACAGTGTCCTGATTTTAGCACATGACATTTACATCGAACTGTTATGAGGGATTTTCTTTGGTGTAGCATTGAAAATCTCTCTTCAGAATAGGAGGCATCCCGGTGAAGACATTTTGAGTAAGATCCTGGATGAAAACATGCAGGAGTATGCTTTTGTCAATGTCACCTGGGACAGCATTGGACATATCAACAGGACGAAGTTCAGAGGCATACGGCCAAGTAAGTCAAAAAGGGGTTCAAGGACGATCATAATGAATGATCACGAGAAAAAAAAATCGATGACCTGACAAGAATCCCTTTAGAAATCTGTCTGGGAAGTTGAAAAATCACATAATTGCCAAAGACTATGCAACCTTACTCAGCCTGGACGTTTTTCCAGAGGACGCATTGGTCAAAACCCATGGAGGACATGAGTGATGGCTCTGGGCATCGCAAAAAGTTATTTTTGTGGTAATTTGAAGGAAAAAAAATTATGATCGAGGTGATTAATAAATAAAATAAAATAAAATAAAATAGACTGAGTATCTAGGGTATGAATAATTATGAACATGGTGTTTTTTCATAAATCTGTCAATAAAATACCCCTGGAACACCAAATTCTCAAAATTCACTTTTTCCTCATTGTTTAGTTGTTGGGTATGAACAATTTGCGGACAGCTGTAGGTTTTTTCTATTGTTAAAAAATCAAGAAGCTCTAAAAGCTTTAACTCTCACATATCTGAATTCTCTCATAATTAATACTCTCTAACTCCGAATTGGCACCTCTGACCATCCAG
>CALNVZ010002882.1:100002-113062 GCA_940671915.1 Paracentrotus lividus
GGAAGAAGAACTCCATAAAAACTCCATTAAACAGAGCATCTCTAAACAGAATGATCTCCATGTGATTTTTTTTAATCTTAAATAATAAATTCAACTTGGAATGCCATAACCTTTGCCCTAAATTATAAAGTTTCGGGAAGAGTAATCACCAAATTCCAAGTAAATAAGTGTGCACTCTTTTGGGGAGTGACCATTAATTTCCAATTGGATCGAAGGAATGTTGTAAGGCTTTCTTTGGCAGGACATCTCCATTCAGATTCAGATGGTGTAAAAAAAAAAGTCATTGTCATACTATTGCAAATGACTAATATTACATTGAGAGCTCCATTGGCTAACTGTAACTAAAAAAGTGGACAAAATACATGTAGGTTGATAGTTTCGTACCTTGAACCTGAAAACATTGGATATCAAATTGAGATCAAGTTACTTTGTTTCTAAGACTTTTTTTTTTTTTGTTTCATGGTTTTTGGTTTACGAAGAATCCAAGACTGAAGCAATGTTCTCTTAAAATGTATTTGATATATTTGTAGGTCAGAAAGTTTGTCATATTAAATCACTTCCTATCCAATTACATTATATTATCCTTATTCTCCATGTTGAGGGTTGTTTTACAATCAGGGTATATCGTTTTGTCTCACTGGACCAAAAAAAAAGTTGTTTTGTTTTCCCTCAATTTTTGTGTATGTGTTCTAGACAAGTGAAACGATATTGCTTTTAAATTGGGAAGCATGAGATAACCAACTTATTTTTCTACAAGGGTTTAAATGTTTTATTACATGTAAAGTCAATTGCTTCATTTTTCGGAGAGGATGTTTTTGACGGAACGTGATTTGACAACATTGTAATGTGTACTGTCTGAAAAATAAGTAGATGTGGGTGAAGTAAACATCATAAATTTGTTGCATATATACAAGTGTTCTTACAGACAAAACCATTGTTAATCAAGTGATGTCTAACTATGCGTAAAACCACCTAATTAGGAGAGGACATTTTTTGACAAAATTGGCACCCCATTTTTGGTTAACCGGTTGGAGACGAAGGGACCGTACCCCGGCCCACACGCTGTGGACGAAGGGTTTTTGATAAAGATCAATGGAGCATAGTTGCAAGAACAGGGGAGTGGCCTATTTACATCGATAAACACTAACAGCCAATAAGCGGTGCGTTTGTATCCGCGATGCCGCCGATCCGGGGCACGAAGCTCATGAATTATTCATTTTTTGTCATGCGGATTTAGGTTGTTTTTGTAGCCCTATGCAAAATACGCACTTATTGTTATGAATGTGGCTGGCTAGAGCTTTTGTTGTTACGATGAAGTTCAGATTTGTGTCATATTTTCCGTTTCTATGATTTGTCAAGCTTATATATATATCATTCTTCCTGATTCCCTTTCTTCTTCTTTTCATGCTTTCTTCTCCCTTCCGATTTTGTCCCTCTCTAGACTCCCTTTTTTCCCATTCTCTTTTGTATTTCTCAATTTTTTTTCTCTCCTAGTTTTATTTTATTTATTTTTTTAATCTATAACTTCTCTTTTTTACAAATCTTCTTATTACTTATGTATTTATTTCTATTTTAAAAACTTATGTTCTTTGTAAATCCTTCTTGTGCTTACTGATATTGATTTCATATAATATTCATAATAATAATAATGTATCATCATTATCATCATTTCATTATATAAACTCTCATTATAAGTTTGATTATTATGATTTTTTTTTTAAATGTAGGACACTATAGAGATTTAAGATAAAAGATTAAGTTCGTTATTATCATATTTCTTTTTTTTTAATTGGTACAAAGTGGTATATATATGGTATACGCAGAGAGAGAGAGAGAGAGATTATTGCAGTACTCATGTCGTTCAATTATGAATAGGGAATAACTTCAAAGCGGCGAGCGATCACACCTTCGCACAATAGGGCCTATTCAATAAACGTCCATTGTGGTTTACATTACTAATCATTCATCTCCAGGACGTTCAAATTTGAAAAGAAAGGTTTTGTTCGGGCTGGAGGTGAAATACAAAAAGCCACACTTTCGTCATCAAGTTTGAGCTTGAACGTCGATCGGGCTGGTGTAATTGCATATACTATGCAAATAAGCACCTTCCAAATATGGGAGAAAGCACGAGCGGCTCTACAGCCTCACTGTGATTGGACGGTAGTGACGGTAGTCACGGCAGTGACATTATGGTTGCTATGCTCACATTTCACGACGAGTGTTGAAAGCGATTTTGTTTTGAAATTAACTTTTTTACGATAAATCGTTAACATTTCAAGTTAACAAAGCTCCAAGTACGGTGACAAATGTCTAAATAATTCGACTCATACCATGTTTTTATTGATTCATTGAATATTGAGTAGAAAACAGTTGGAAACTGGCTGAACATACAGGACTTTTCACGAAGTATATTCGGGCTCAGTCCACGAGTGGACAAAAGCTATCCCGAGTATATTCGGGCTCAGTCTCCAACCGGTTAATGGTCACAAAAAACAAAATTAACTGTAGTTTCTGCGGTTTTCGGTTTTTAAACATTCAGATTTCATTAGCCAATTCTGATTTTTTTTTTTTTTTTAAGCCAAAAGATTGCGAATAATAAAGATGCGCAGGCTCAAAATCAGAACAAATAAAATGAGACAGTAATTTGCTCTAGAATTCGAGATATGGTCAATTTTTAATAAATAAGTACCTTGATCATAAAACAACCCTTAACTCTTTCTTATTTGAATTATGGACTGGTTGCATGGGGTAATGCAGCAACTTTCCACATCAAGAATAACCCACATTAATAGACTCTTTATAATACAAAAAGAGCGATTCGTGTTATTAATAATGCAGAATTCCAGACACATACAAATAACCTGTTTCTGACAAATATAGTTTTGAAAATTAAGGATTTGTATACTTTTCAGCTCAGTAAATTAATGTACAAGTTTGTCAATAAACAATTACCATTGCCTTTTAATAAAATGTTCGTAAAAATGATTTGATTCATAACCATTTTACTCGACAGTCAACTGCTTTCATTTACCTTTGAATAGAACATCGTTTGCACAAAAGACATTTGTCTTTGCTGGTCCCAAGCTATGGAATTCTCTTTTAAATGAGATTATTCATTGTAATTCAATATAAATTTTCAAAGGAAGGTTTAAAAGTTTTCTTTTAAATAAATACTAGGTATTGTATTTCTATAGCATGTTATATATGTATCAATTTTTTATTTTTCTCTGTATATATTTACCACTGTTTTGAGTATGATCTGTGTAAATATTCAATCAATAATGTTAATTTTTTATTTTTGTTAGGAGTGGGCTATAAGTAGGTAAAAAATGTGTTTTCTGTTATTTTTCCCTGGTAACAGTTTTTTTCTGTTCCATACATCCTACCTCAACATGAAATGACAAAATTTTTGACCTTGCATCCCACAAAAAAGTGTGCAGGGCAAAAATCCAAGATGGCCGCCGTTTTCCTGAAAAATCACATTTTTAGCCATAATTTTGCCATTTTGGGGTCTTTTTAGCTGGTGCTGGTGTCTAATAGTATGTATTGGAGGGCAGGCAATCTGTTTAAGCAACAAGAAGTAGTGTCAACCCTTCACCTGTAGAAATATCCCTCAATATTCCTGCATTGGGGGCTAAATTTGCCCCACCCCTCTTAACTTTTTCTGCTCTAATTTTTCAGTGCAAAAATATTTTGCGTTGAAATTTCAGAACTTTTTTTTTATCTTAAACACATTTTAAGACCCTTTTCATAAAAATCGGGGGTAGGGTTGCAGAAATAAAGCACGTTTTTGTGACCAATATCACAAAAAATAGGCGGGTTTCCAATGCTTATGTGTGTACAATGTATATGCGTTTTACCATAAATGTTGTCAGAAGAATGTGTTTTATTGAAGAATAACAAAAGATATCATAAATTTGACTATGTATTCTTGTAAAATACATGATGAGATTTGGACACACCAAGTTTGTTCACAGTCAGTTGATAAATAAATGAGATCTCGGGGTGGAACGGAGGAAAATTAGTAAATTATATTTATGTACATGCACTTCCACCAATACATTGTACACACAAAAGCATTGGAAACCGCTTTTATTCTTAACCCTAACTTACCTGGGCTATTTCGTGAGCTTTAAGTCCTTGGGGGGGGGGGGGAGGGCCCTAAGATCTCAGCCGCGGATCGCGCGATCGCGACGAAAATTTGCATGAAGGTAGAGAATGACATAATCTACACAGTTGTATAGATAAATTACACGAAATTCTTATATTTTATTTTATATGAATTAATTATGCTAATTTATTCATGAAATCATACTTTTTGCTCTAATTCACTAAATAAAGCTCATAGAAAGCTGCTTTTTTGGGAAACTATTCTTTAAGTCATTCCTAAGAATTGTACAAGAAAAAAATTCCTGTACCAAAATCGATTTCTTATGTATTTTATTGTTTCTTAAATTTCTTATGTATTTCTTTGTTTTTTGACGTTTTTATTTTTATTGTTTTTTTTCGACAAAATTCATCCGTGACATTATTTCAGCCATAAAAAGCATCAAATTAAATGACTCTTGTCAATAAAATTAAAAATAATCACTCATTTATGAATTCTAGCTGAAAACACAATTTGTATTGACTTTGTACATGAAATCACGTTTTTGAGCCATTTTTGGTCTGACAAAAATTTTTGAAAATCCTGTAACGTCGTAACGGTATACCCGATTTTCGCGAAAATAGTTTTAAAAGATGCGCAAGACTTGAAAGTAAAAAGTCAGCGAGTGGCGCGATAAAAAAATTTTGCAATGCGGATTTATCGCGAAAAATGTCGAGGGGGGGCCATAATGCCCCCCCCCCCAGGTAAGTTAGGGTTAAAAGATTGGTCATTAAATGTTTTATTTCTCTGCAACCGTACCCCCGATTTTCGCAAATAGGGTCTTAAAATGTGTATGAAACGTCAATTGAAAAAGTTCAGAATATTTTTGTCCGAAATATTTTTGCATTGACAGATTATCAAGAAAAATGTCAACAGGGGCGGGGCCAATTTAGCCCCCAATGCAGGGATATAGAGGGTTATTTCTACAGGTGAAGGGTTGACACTACTTCTTGTTGCATAAACAGATCGCTGTCCTCCAATACATAGGATTAGACACCAGAACCAGCTAAAAAGACCCCAAAATGGCAAAATTATGGCTGAAAATGTGATTTTTCAGGAAAACGGCGGCCATCTTGGATTTTTGCCCTGCACACTTTTTTTGTGAGACTCATTTCATGTTGAGGTAGGATATATGGAACAGAAAAAAACTGTTACCAGGGCAAAACAAAAAATCACCCATTTATAGCCCACTCCTATTTTTGTGTAGTAATAATAATTCATAGTAATATTGTGTAATTTATAAAGGAGGCCTTCACTATGAAAGCTTTGCTTATTAGTCGTTCTCCTTCTCTTTCAATTTCACATTGTTATAGTATTGTAAAAAAAATTAATATGTTGTAAATATGTAAATTACAATATCATTGTAAATATGAAAAGATTGAAAGAGGAAAAAATAAATAAATAACTAAATAAATAAATAAATAAATACTATACTAGTAATGCCATACTATATGTCTACTATTTAAATGCATATACTGCTTGCCTTATCTCAAGTGCATGCATTAGAACACACACTAAGGGTTCTCTATGCCAACCAACATCAGTGTTTGTTTTTGGAATGTCTACTTTGTTAAAATTTGATGTGGTGAAGCTTTTTACTTTCACTTTTAACCTGAGGTATTTTGAAAGAGGCAAACTTTCTTGTATGTTAAGACATTTACCTGTTCTGTATGGAATGAGACTTCCATTAAGTAATCTGTTTGACAGGTCACCCAGGTCAATCACTAGAAGTTTATCAGCTAAAATCTCTCTTCTGTTTGTGTCAGGAGGTTGTTTGATGTTCCATTTCATGAAGATATCTTGAAATGCTTTGTTGTAGTTATGTTGCCTCTGAATCAAGATGTCATCTCGCTGTGCAAAGGAGATCCCCAGTGATATCGCTACAGCAGGATAATAAGATGGATGAATAGCCTTAGAAAGCTTCGAGAACTCCATGTCACTGACAGTACTGCAAGGAAGAACATAGACAAATGTTACAATACAATATAATGTTACATGTACAGTGTAGTTAAGGGGAAATCATAGTACTACGGATAGCCACTAAAATTTTAAGTTTTTTTTTAATTGCGTATCTAAGATAAGCAATTGAGAAAGCCTTTCTTTTGAAGGTACCACATGAAATAAATTTGAAATAGAATTGTTATTTTTTATTCTTTTTTTTTTCTTTCTTGCATACTGTTCTTGAAATGGAGTATACCTTTATCCAAATGAAGAATTTCGCTAAGGAAAAGAAATTCGTTCAATGTATTATGACTGTACTTGAAGAATTTGAACAAAACAAGAACGAAAACCCCAAACAAATATTGAATACAACTTTTTCGTGGTAATTCAGCCTAGACTAAGCCATTTTTGACAATGTAATGCTAGTACTTATATGTGTTGTAACATGTTCTATATAAAAGTTGAAAAAGTTGATAATCGTGAACTGAATTGTCTAAGGGAAACCTATCCATGGGGGCAAACGTGCCCACATTGGCGGTTTTACTGCCTCTGGGATTTTGGTCCGCGGGTTTTTGCTCCGACTTTTTCGGGGGGAGTGGGTTGAGATGGTTTTGTCGGGGCATTTTTCTTCCCGCTGCTGCCTGGGGGTGCCTTTTTGACTTATTGGGAAAAAAACTAGTGTATTGAAGGATGAAAGTGCCAGTGCTGTATTGGAATACCACAAAGATAATTCCTGAATATCGTTTGGAATAATTTTACTAGAAATACTTATTCCTGCCTCTGCCTGACTTGGTGTTAGGTGATGTGTTTGTGCAGGCTGCTTTATGGTCATTGAGAGACAATGTACCTAAACATGCGCGTATTCTGGGGGGGGCTTAACGGGCCCGGGCCCCCCGGGGCACACAGGGGGGCGCCGAAAAGAGGAGGAGAAAGGGAGAAAGGGAAAAAAAAGAAGAAGAAAAAAAAAAAAAAAAAAAAAAAAAAGAGAGAGAGGAAGAAAAAGGGGGGGAAGGGGCGCCCTTATAAAATAGGGGGCGCCTAATCGACAGAAACTAAGGGGCGCCAAAACCTTAAACGTAGGGGCGTCCATCGACCTTCAATTTAGGGGCGCCAAATCGACATTAAACTATGGGGGAGCCAAATTGAGCTTAAACGTAGAGGCGCCAAATTGACCCGAAACTGAGGGGGCGCCTAATTTAAATCAAATTTAGGGGCACCGAATCGACCTTGAACTAAGTAAGGGCATCAAATTGACCTTAAATTTAGTGGGGGCGCCGACTCGACCTAAAACTAAGGGGCGCCAAATCGACCTTAAACTTAGCGGCGCTAAATTTAGGACTTAATTGACTTAAACTTAGCGGCGCTAAATTTAGGGGGCGCCAAATTGAACTAAAATTTAGAGGGGCGCCAAAATGAGCTTAACATGGGGGCGCCAAATTGACTGCAACATAGGTGGGGCGCCGAATCGACCTTAAACTTAGCGGCGCTAAATTTAGGGGGCCAAATCGAACTTAAATTTAGAGGAAGGCCGAAATGAACTTAACGTGGGGGCGCCAAATTGACCTGCAACATTGGTGGGGCGCCGAATCGACCTTAGATTTAGGAGGGGGCGCAAAATCGACCTTAAACTTAGCAGCGCTAAATTTAGGGGGCGCCAAATCAAACTTAAATTTAGAGGGGCGCCAGAATGAGCTTAATGTTGGGGCGCCAAATTGACCCGAAACTTAGGTGGGGGCGCCAAATTGACCTCAAACTGAGGGGGTGCCAAATTGCCTGAAACATAGGAGGGGCGCCAAATCGACCTTAAACCCAGGGGCGCTATATCGGCCTTAAATTTAGGAGGTGCCAAATCGAACCTAGGGGCACTAAATAGACCGTACATTTAGGAGGCCCCAAATCGAACTTAAACTTAAAGGGGCGCCAAATCGACCTTAAATTTAGAAGGGGCGCTAATCGACCTTAAACTAAGGGGCGCTATATTGACCTTAAATTTAGGGGGCGCCAAATCGACCTTATATTTAGGAGGGGGCTCCAAATCGACCTTAAATTTAGGGGCACTAAATCGACCTTAAAATTAAGGGGCGCCAAATCGAACTTAAACTTAGAGGGGTGCCAAATCGACCTTTAACATAGGGGCGCCAAATTTAGCTCAAATGTAGGGGCGCCAAAATGATCTGAAACTTATAAGCGCCGAATTGACCTGAAGTTAAGGGGGCGCTAAATTGATCTTAAACTTAGGGACGTCAGATTGAGCTCAAATGTAGGGGCGCCAAATTTAACTTTCACTTAGGGGCTCCAACTTTATCCTAAACTTAGGGAGGGTGCCAAATTTACTATACCAGAAACTAAGGGGGCAAAAACAAAAAAAAACAAAGAAAACAGAGGGGTCTTTAAAATATTCTCTATGTAGAAAGAGCAAAGTTTTGAACTTCCATGTAGCAAAATTTTCGCTCGCGCTTTGCGCTCACATATTTTTTTTTTATTGAGTTATTGCATTGTGTTCTTGATGAACCCATAAACTGTTCTGTTTTCTAATCATTCGAATATTTCAAAATTTCCATTCGCTCCTCGCCCTCGCCTCTGTTTTCCCTCTTACCAGAATTTACATTTTTATAATTTATGGGATTCTAACCATCAAAATATTTGAATTTATTTGATTTCATGTTACTTTTGTTTTTGCATTTCAAATTGACCTGAAACTTAAGGAGCACCGAATTGACCTGAAGTTAAAAGGATGCCAAATCGATCTTTAAATTAGGGGCACCAAATTAAGATTAAACCTAGGGGCGCCAAAATGATCTGAAATTTTGGGGCTCCGAATTGACCTGAGACTTAGGGGCGACGATTTGACCTGAAGTTAAGGGGCGCCAAATTGATCTTAAAGGAGAATTGTCCCTTTGTAGATAGTTGGCTTACTGTGAATGCAGAAAAATCAAATAAGCACATTAGTGAAGATTTGGTGAAAATCGGATAAATGATAAAAAAGTTATGAGCATTTGAATATTGAGATCTCTAATGAAAAAGGAAATCTCCCATTGGCAACGCGGTCACCATTTGTGATGTCACGAAGGGAGAACTCCCCATATGGTGTGCTCAAAAACTATTCATAATGTCTCTTCATTTTCATTCTAATGATAGAACAGCTTTTCTTTTCATGATATATTATGACTTTCATATATTTACAAGTCATCCCATAAAAACATTCTTTATTCTCCCTTTAGAATCAAGAAAAAAAGGATATTAGAACAATATGTACAATAGATATGGGAAAGATCTCCCTGCATTACATCACACATCATGGTCGCGTTGCCAATTGGAGGATCTCCATATCATAAGTGATCTCAAAATCTAAAAATTCATATCTCTCTTATTCATTGCCTGATTTTTCTGAAAATTTCCCAATATGTTTTGGGGGTTTGTCTCCATTCACTGAAGCTAAATTTCTCTGAGGGGATAATTCCCCTTTAAACTTAGGGACGACGGATTGAGCTCAAATGTAGGGGCGCCAAATTTATCTTTAACTTATAGGGGCTCGAACTATATCCTAGACTTGTGGATGTTTGCCGAATTTGCCTGAAACTACGGGGGCAACAAATTGCAATTCTTTAAATTATAGTAGATAGAGCAAAATTTTGAAATTCCATGCCTCCTTGTCTGTATTTACATTGCAAAATTTTCACTCGCGCTTCGCGCTCGCATCATTTTTCTTTCTTGTAACCAGATTATGAGGATTATGACCTGCAAAACATCAATTTACCTTGGTTCGATTACACATTACTTGATGGGCAAATTTCGAATAATTTTGTATGGTTTGCTTTCAAATCGTTTTGATGAACAAATTACAATTTCCGTTTATATGATATTGTGATGAGGAGCTAAACAAAATTGAAACCCCTAAGTTTCAATGCTTTCTAGTGGTAAAGAAGGGAAAAAAATCTGATTGCGCTTCGCACTCGTATTTAAAATTATTAGTATATATATATATATATATATATTTAGAAGAAAAAAAACGTAGAATAAATTCTTCTTAAGATCCTTCAACATGGATTTAAGCCGTAGGCTTATGTTGCTCAGCGGGCAGGGGGGGGGGGGGGGGGGGGCGCCATTTTTTGAAAACTACACAGGGGCGCCAAAATCACGTCGGGCCCCCCGGGGTGCAAAATCCTGGATACGCGCCTGCAAGATAACAACATTCAGCACTTGAATGTTGCATAGTGCTAATTGCACAGTACAGGTATGACCAGCGACCAGCGTGGCAATGGGGCTTCAAAACAGACAAAGCTCAGACAATAGCATGAGCGAGTAATATTATGTGGTCGGCGCAGTGTACAAATGCAAAGCATGTAATATTACATGGTCCGCAGCCAAGTGGTCACTCATGCAGCAACCTATTCCAAAGTTGGGTGCATGTCAACATCAGCAGGCAGCAGCTTGTAAATTCTTTGGTGTTCAATGCCTACTTTTTTGATCGAAATTCACAGAGCTGCCTTCTGGAAACGTTAATTCAAAGCTGTTCATACCAAATGGATGGAATTGAAAATAAATGATAATTGCCAAATGATTTTGGTAGAAAAAGAATAAAAGCTCAGAAATTTGAAGTCCACAAATGGTCACCTCACACAGTGACAACATGCAAAACGTATAGAACAGTTGCATGCCCACAGTTCGTACGGTATCTGTGCGATATTGTGTGTGGGAGTTTATTCAAAATACCATCTCAAATCGTCCATGGAAGATAAATCTATCTTTTGCAGGTACAATGTACATGTGTATACTTATTTTCAAATGGAACAATATTGGGAAATATTTACACGATTCCTTTTTAAATTTACTTTTGGATACAACAACTCAAGTTGAGCTTAAAAAAACATGAAATCTGTTTATATTCATAATCAGATTTTTAAAAAGTAAAAAATGTTATCCATTTCAATTTTATCATAGAAAAAGTATCAGTGGCAACAAACTTATTGTGATTAGAAAATTAATTCTGTTACTTTTCTTCAAAATAAAATGTTTTTGTAAAAGGGGCACTCTTTTGGACATCCCTGATTATAGGGACCACATGTAGCAATGATGGACTGCCAGAGGTTTAGTTTAATAATGGTTCCTCCCCATGTGTTTGAATACTAAGATACAGTTCCAGAAAAAACAACCTTCTGGACAATTACCCCTCGGACAATAATAATAATAATAATATTGTTTTGTTTACCCAGGGTAGCCACTTCAGTTCTTAATAACTGTTCGCCCAGCGGGCCCTGCACAAAAGTTAATTATTACCCCCAAGCTCCTTGTTAAAAGACAGCTTTAGGTATAATTTTTGTAAGTCTTTGGTATGACTTGACCGGGAATCGTACTCATGACCTCCCGTTCATGAAGCAAGAAAGGTTACCTTTTTACGGGCGCTCTAACCAAGTGTGGAATCATGTCCGGACAACTACCCCCCGCCAAAAATGTACCCCCTTACTCTACACCTAACCCTTACCCTATTTATGGGGGGTAGTTGCCCCTGGGGTTAATTGTCCAGGCAGTAGTTATCCTGATACGCTCAAATACTGGTACCTCATTTGTTTCATCAAAAATCTTCTCTTTTTTTTCAAAGTCGAAAGTAGAAAAATACTAAAGTACAACAATTTAACTCAGAATGATATTTTAAAGAAAAACAAAAGTCATGGAATGAGGTTCACTTGAAATCTGTAGTCCGTTGTCCAATCCTCAGTTCAGGAGGTAGATGTGTGTAGTGAAGATGTTGGATTTGTGGTCTTGATGGTGCTCCTAGAATGACATAAAGAAAAAGATTAGAAATAGCTGAATAAAAATTATTTATAACGGAACAATTCGAACAAGTTTATCCGGCCATTTATGTTTGATAAGTCTAAGTCTATGCTTGAATCCCAAATGTAGTTCATTTCTGAAGTCAACTTCCTTTAATTCAACTTGGAACCCCATGACCTTTGACCTAAATTATAAAGTTTTGGGGAGAGTAATCACCAAATTCCAAGTAAATAATGAGGTGAACACTCTTTTGGGGAGTGATCATTAATTTCAATCCTTCAATACCCTTGAGGATTGGTCATGTCACGTCACTATGAGAATGACAGAAAAATGAAAAAAAAAAAGTTGGTATTTAATGGATTGACAGATTGTTGTAAGGCTTTCTTTTGCAGGACATCTCCATTGTTTGTTATTCACATGGTGTAAAAAAAGTCATTGTCATACTACTGCAAATTACTAATATTACATTGAGAGCTCAAATCATTTATAAGGTTCCATTGGCTAACTGTAACTAAATAAGTGGACAAAATACAAGTTATTTGTTTCTAAGCCTTTTTTTTTCTTCAAATTTCATGTTTTCTGATTTAGGAAGAATCCAAGACTGAAGCAATGCTCTCTTAAAATGTATTTGATACATTTGTAGGTCAGAAAGTTTGTCATACTATACTAGTAATAGTATATGCCATACTACCGTATATGTCTACTATTTAAATGCATAATGCTTGCCTAATCTCAAGTGCACGCATTTAAACACACACTATGGGTTCTCTATTGAAATTGAAATTGAAAAGGTTTTAATGAAATATTGAACATACCGACCAAAGGTCGAATTGGATTCAATGTACAAACATTACATAATAATAATAATAATTAATAATTATGTGATTTGTATTGCGCACGTATCCACTCTGTAGAGTGCTCAAGGCGCATTATCATATTATTATAATACATATATCAATTAGGAAATTAACAAAATAATGTAACATAGTAAATCGGGAACCTCTATGCCAACTAACATCAGTGTTTGTTTTTGAAAGGTCTACTTTGTTAAAAAAAAATTGAGGTGGTGAAGCTTTTTACCTTCATTTTTAACCTGAGATATTTTTAAAGAGGCAAACTTTATTTCATGTTAAGACATTCACCTTCTCTCTTTGGAATGAGACTTCCATTGCGTAATCTGTTTGACAGGTCACCCAGGTC
>CALNVZ010002883.1:0-15959 GCA_940671915.1 Paracentrotus lividus
GAAGTTGAAAGTCTCGTTTTACCTTATATGGGATCCTCAAATTTTGGCAACATCGGCCTTCAAAATGGCGATTTTATGGACAACTCTCCATTGGTTTTGTACACAAATTTCAGATTTTCCCCATTTCTCAAAATAAGTCTTACCTCCTTCTGAGCTCAATATATGTTGTGTGAAAATATATTTTCCCATGACATATTTTGAGCTCAGAAGTAGATAAGACATATTTTGAAAGAAAATGGAAAATCTTGAAAATTTGTTGTACAAAACCAATGCGAGAGTTGTCATAAAATCGGCCATTTTGAAGCTGATGTTGCCAATTTGAGGATCCCCATAGAGGTTTAAAACGAGACTTTCAAACTTCATAAACTCTTTTATTTTATAACCGATTTTGATGAAACTTTTAATTGCTCCGTTTTCCTCCCATTCTCATTATTCTTTTCCTAGAAAGTGATTATTTCCTTGGGTATTGGTTTCCTTTAAGCAGTGTCTGAGTGACTTTCTATTGTTCTGGAAGTATGCTTATCATTATTTGTAAACATGTTTCATCATGATGGCAGATAACTCAAAATTATATGCAGTGCCGTCTGCCGAACTGACAGTTGAATTACTGGAAGTTGGAGTGATTATGATTGGAAAGTATGTGACTGTTGGCGGATAATAATCTAATAACTTATTCTCTCAATAGAAGCAGGGAAATTGGATAGAGAGAAAAGATAGAGCCCAGGGAAAATGGAGAGAGAGAGAAAGGGAGAGAGAAACGGAGGGTGGGGCGGGGGGGGGAGAGAGAGAAGGGTTTGATCATGGATCGATCCATGGTTTGATCGAGTGGATTTTGTATTTTTCCTTTCACAAAACAGGATGACGAAAGGAGGAGAGATGGGAGAGAAGAGACGGGGTTTGCATGGGCCTCTATATATCCATGATCAAGGTGTAGGGTTTACATGTATGTGTTTTTCAATGACAAAAAGACTGGTGTTTGGCCCCATTTGCTTTATTTAATTTTTGATGGAAGAGGAAATTTAGAGAGGAGCAGCAGCATGAGAGGATGGAGAGAGGAGCAAGGGAAAGAAGGAAGAGGGGGGTTTGATCAAGGAGAGTAATTTTCCTTTGGTTTGATCAAGTGTTTTTTCTGTTTTGTTTTTTTTTATTATTATTATCATTTTTGTTGTGTTTTTCATTAACAGAGATGAGCGGAGTCGGGAAGAGGGGACCCAATTTATTTCATTTCATAAATTCATTTAGATTGATTTTTTTCTAAACAGTATGAGAAATTATTGCTTCGTTATATTTTCGAGAAGAGAGTGGAGAGACGTGAGCATGTTTTGATCGTTCATGAGGGGGCCCACGTGTTGCGTGTTACTGACCTGGAGCTGGCTGGGCCTGGAGCTGCGTGTTTATAAAATTATCTTGTCTGGTTCCCATAGAGATAGGACGGGAATCTACTTCCATGTTCAAATTGTCACATTCTTGGTCGTAAGTAACAGCATGTATTTTTTTTTCTCTTGTATTGCATGCGATTCAATGATGGGTTTATTGTGTTCCAATCAATGATACAAAAAATTAATTAATTTTACGCTTGCTTCATCCTTGACAGCGCATACAGGGAAAGGGGGCATACATTTAAAGTAGTCGTGTGAATGTTGGGGATCAAATTAAACTCATGTTTGGGGCTGTAAATCTACTAACCTATTTTTCTCCGATGAAAAAGAGAGGAGAATTGATAGAGAGAAAGAGAAAACCTAGCGGAAGTGAGAGAGAAGGAGAGGGGATGGAAGACAGAAGTCTGGATTTTTCTGTTTTATTTTTTTTATTTGGGGGAAGAGCGAGCAGTTTGATTGAGTGCCATTTTTTCCTTTTTTTTTTTTTTTTTGGGGGGGGGGCGTTTGTCACAAACAGATAAAGAGGGAGAGAAGAGAGGGATGAATGAGTATTGTTTACATAATATAAGTAAAACATAAACAGGATTAGTGTTTGGCTCCATTACTTTATTTATTCATGGAGGGAGAGAGGGAATTTAGGAGCAGAGAGAGCGTGAGAAATTGTGAAGGGAAAGAAGAGAGTTGGTTTGATCATGGACCTACTACCTCTGGACGTAGTAGGTCCATGGTTTGATCAAGTGTCCGTTTTTTCTTTTCTTGTTTGTTGGACACAGAGAGGAGATGAAGTAGGGAAGAGAGGGCAATAATCTAATTTCATTAATAGATATATGAGAGTTTGTTTCATAAATTGTGATGAGAAATTATGCTTCATTTTATCTTCAGATGAGAGAGAGATGGAACTGAAGAGAGAAGATAGACTAGAAAGAGAATGTTTTTGATCGGTTATAGGGGTCCTACTACGTGTAGTACAACTCACAACAACAAAAGAAGGAAGAATAAATAATCTCACCGAGTGCAGTTCACTTGACCTTGAGTAGTAGTGCCTGGGGCTGCGATGTTTATAAATATCTTGCTGTTCCCATAGAGACGGGGACGGATCTAGGTCATGTAGCATGTAGCACAGTGTTGAAATTGTCAAACATTCTGGTCGTAAGGGGCCTACAGCATGTCTTCTTTTTTACTCTCTTTTGTATGCTGCGATTCAATGATGGTTTATTGTATCAATCCAATGTCGGCCAATGGTACAAAAAGTATAATTAATTTTACGCTTGTCTCCTTGACGAGCCCGCATACAGGGGAAAGGGGGTCATATTTCAAAGTAGAAGCGTTATCTGAATATAATTAGGCCTACGTGCTGGCCTGTGGGCAAATTGTGATTCTAAATATATTAAATATGTAGGGCTCTATATAAAGAGAGAGATTGGGGCATGCGCCTTCGCCACAGTGAAGACGCATTGGAAAACGGAAACCCCCCCCCCCCCCACCGCCCGCCTCCAAGAAAGAAAAGTCAATGTCGGAAGATTTGAGGCGTAGGAAAAACTTCCACTCCAGTCCCTTTCTTGCAAACTGACCGTCACCTCATGAGGTCATACTGTAACTTAACTCGGTTCAGCCAGGTCGATGGGGACATTGGATTCCTCTGGGAGGCGACGGAGGTACTGGTGAAATATAATAATCGATGCGCCTCTAATCATTGTCAATAAACATAAATACCTCGACGGGCCCAGGGGACTGATAAGAAGTTGATAAGAAATCGGTCGGCACATGCTGGCTTTCACTTGATAATAACAAATAACAACTGCTACATGAGATGCAAAGGCCATGAGGTCATGTTACATTATTATCAGCGAAGGTATTGTTGGCGGCTAGGGCTGGGGAGAGATGATGGATATGCATCAGACGATTTGACAAACACGTGCTTCTTCATGTGTCTGAAGCTCCTTGGTAATAGTAAGTGACCACGGTGTTGAGCATAGTCTGACTTCCACCACATTCCCCTGGTTCTCTCTCTTATATCCATGCTCAACTTTCTACTGAGTTTTCTTGCTGGGGACAATAATTATTAAGCTACCAATATTAAAATTGAACTCTATCACTCAATGGATTGTTAAGTTTTATTTTTGTTATAGAAAAGAGCGATGATTTTTAAGTAAGCTGTTATTTACACTGTTTAAACCCCCCCCCCCCACCAAGGGGAACGCCACACATGTTTTTTTTTTTAAAAGAGAGAGAAAAGTCCAAATCGAAAACTAGTCTCGCATCTCGCTGTGTTTCTTCTCCCTCTCTCTCCTTCTTTCCCCTCTTCTCTCTCTCTCTCTCTCTCTCATCAGGGTAACCCTCTCTCATGTCTGTATGTAATTCGTGTTGAGAAATCTGTGTTGTGAGAAAGAGGTCATGTTGAAGGGTTTTCAAAACGGGACTTGTGTGTGCAGAACAGCCCCTGGTTTGATGATTAGGTGTTTGTAGTATCGCCACGCGTGGTACATGTGTGTGGATCTATAGTTGCCTGATTACTTTCCAGCTCTACATCGACAGCTATAGGCTAGCTAGCTCCGCTCGGCTTTGCAGTGCAGAAGTGCGCCGATGTGGCTTGTCGATCTATATCTACGGCGGCGTTCTGAAAAGAACTCTTGTGAAAAAGAACTATTTCTTCGGCGCTGGCATATTGTTTGTTATTTTAAAAAAGGCGTGGCTGCTAATTAGCAATGGTTAATTAGCAGTGGCGTAAAACAAAGAAGGCGAGGCGCACGGTTACCCACGGGTACTCCAAGCGCCGAGGAGCGACTTACCGCATTTGGGAGTATCTATTCTTGTCCTTTTTGAGCAAACTGTCTTGTTGACATCAAAGTTTTTAGTTTTCCTCGGTGCTTTCACATTTAAAATAAAGGCAAATATTAAAAAAAAACTAGCAGGGTTCCCAAATTGACCGTGGAATCTGCGGAATTATCGACTAGTCTCCCCCAACGGAACGATTATGGCACAAAATGCTAATTCTTTCATACCTCGTAGGTTAGTCACCTTTTTAAATTAGATTGAAATTGATTAAAATGATTAAAAATAAATAGGATCTATATTTTTAATCATTTAATCATTTTAATCTATTTTAGAAGTGGTGACTAACCTACGAAGGTATGAAAGAATTACACATTTTGTGCATAATCATTTCCCTTTGGGGGAGACTAGGTCGATCATTCCCGATTCCACGGTCAATGGAACCCTGCTCGTTTTTTTTAATATTTGCTTTTTTAATGTAAAGCACCGAGGAAAACTAAAAAAATTTGATGTACAAGACAGTTCTGGCATCAAGGACAAGAAATAGATACTCCCAAATGCGTAAGTTGGAATAACATCATGTTACAGAACATCTTATACTCTATTAGATGATCGCATTGGCTTATGCTACAAAGGGTTGTGAAACACTCGCGCAATGGAAGATCTCTGTCTTCGGGGAGGGGTATACGGCCAGGTCCGCCGATGAAGACAGAGCAGCCTCGCGTCACGATGGCACCAACACTATAGAAAGACAAGGCCAACGGAAAATTTCAATTTTTGGGTAAGTCAAGAAGCTCTTATACTACTTTCATTTTTAGTCGTTGTACGCCGTGAAACATCATAGAAAACCTTTACAACATTTTAAACATTTTAGATGATAAATTGACCAGTATAATCCTCTGATCGCTCATCATCGCTGTTGATTATTTCGCTGTAAATTGGAGGTGGTGGGAAGTACAGCCCCGTCGCCTTCGGCAACCGGGGCTGTTGTAAGTTAGGCCTACATATACATGCCAATGGCTGCGTGTAATATTCCCATGCCATGGATTGTTCCAAAAACTTGGACCATTTATGTACCATGCCGGAGTCGAGGAACAGTACAGGCCGCTGTCTCCACGCCGGGCAAGGACTCGCCAGAGCGCTATGCCCGACCTAAATCTCCGATTCTGGGACTAACAGCGACGCCGCCGCCAGTGCACGTGCCCTGTGCTGGCAAGGTGTGACAAGGATGGTCTGTTGATAGACAGCCTGCGCCCAGTGCAGCGGCAGCAGGACCACGGCATATACCGGTACTGAGGCAAAACTGGCGCGCGCGCAGTGTAGGGCAAATCATGCGATAAAAATGGTGCTTCTTCCGTGGCACTGTCGAACAAAGCACCAATTATTTTTGAGTGATAATTTAGAAAGAATAGAGATATAAATACCGTGTGACAAATTCAAATCTTGACATCCTCCTTTCCATGCCTTTCTGATCATAAAAATTTGACCTTTCCTTAGATCTCCGCCAGAGTTTCCGCGAATTTTGGGTTCAGCTAGGTGGCCTTGGCGCCTATCCCGGTAGCAAACATTAAACGGAAAAAGAAGGAGGATAAAACTGGGAAAGAAGTTAATTTTGCAATAAAGTGGTAAAATAATTCGGGGGCAGGGTCGCCAGAACAAAAGAGGAAGAAAAAAAAACATTGATTTGCGTTAAAAAAACCAAATCATAACTAAGTATAATGTCGCAACGCAGCTAAAAAGGGGCCTTTAGCGAGCAATTAACAATGTTAAAGAAAGGTGTAAAAACTCGCCCATTGCCAAAGATATAGATGGAAATAAATTTACTCATTTTCATTAAAACGACTTTATAAAATAAAATTTATATAAGCGCTGAAGGCTTTAGCCCAAGCTTTAGCCTCATTAGAGCTGAAACAGTCAGACACAATATCGCCTCTATTTAGCAGCAAGGTATGTTTATGGGACATATTGTTTGACACGGTGCATAGCTTCGGAGATTTTCGAGATGGGACAACTATTTTTGGGATTTTTTTTAAATTACCCCCCTCCCCCCCCCCTCCCCGCCCCCCCGTTGACAGAGTTTATGAAATGACAGAGTCCTGTTTTTTTTTTTCCTGTTCCTATCAAGCTAAATGAATATTGATGTCAATTCTAGAAGACAGTTCTTGTATGTGTTGTGTGCTTTACTATTTTATTTATGAATAACTGATATGCGAAGGGGCGCGTATAAGCGCGAGCTTAGGAAAATAATCGTTAAGAGGAACGAACATTTTTTTTTATATAGTCTGTGTCAAAAAAAAAAAGGGTACAGTCGGAAAAAATTATTTAGGTGTGAACTATTTTCAAATAATGTGTGTATGTGGTAACAAAATAAAGCCAAAAGATTTCCTTTGCTGATGCGCTTGCCTTTGTTCTGTATAATTTGCTTTCGTAAAACAAAAGTTATGCTAAATTTTGTGCGACGAGGAAAAAACCGAAATTGAGCACTCCATGGCCATTATGCGAAACCTATACACAAAGGCATGGGACGGCGTGTGAAAAATTGTTTTTTCTTGATTGTTGAAAACTAGTCATATTTCAAAAATTAAAGCACCAATTGTGATGAAAAAAAATTGCAGAAGAAAGTCTGATTTTCCTGTTTTATGAAAATACCAAACAATACCAGGTTGTGATCAATATTCATACTATAAAAACATGTTTTCCACTTGTACCATTTTATTTGACACAGACTGTATAGGCCTAATATAGGCTAATGAAAAAGATACCTATCTCATTTAACAATGCGAGCGCGAAGGGCGAGCTATTTCATTTTTTTTCCTTCTTTTTTTTGATAGGGGTAAGTGGGGCACTGGGGTAAGTGGGACACTTTGGGGGAATTGCATAATTGTATGCCATATGATAAGACATGCTTTAGTGGACGAACTATTTTAGCGTGAATAACGTACATCCGGCAACAAATAAAATGCCTGTTGGGGCGGGGGGGGGAAATGACAGCTATTAAAAAAAAAATCGTTAAAACTCTGTAACGTCTTACGTCTTGAAATAAAACGCGTGCTACCTAGCTCATTTTGAAAATACACACGTACGCAAATTTGTCTTTGTGTTTCCAGATCCCTTTTGTTTTAGGGGTAACGTGGAATTGAAATTGTTCACAAAATAGAATTAAAACTAGAAAATAATCTCAAATGAAGTATAATGTAAACAAAAGACTTAAAGCAATTGTTTTTAATTAACTGTCTCTTCTACCCCCACAAGCTTGGGGTAAGTCGGACGCACCAATTTCAATAGTATTTCAATGTATAAACAAAATTTGAGAAGGCAGATCATTCCGCACTTTTATATCACAGTTCATTGCATGTATACCCACTTGCCCCAATTTGACGGGGTAAGTGGAACAATGGAGTAGTAATGATTAATATTGTCACTTAGATGCACATTTGAGGAATTTTAACCAAAACTTTCTAAAACGTTTATATAAAATTTCAAATGAGATATATGATTGCTTTAAAAGTATTATATATATATATATATATATATATATATATATATATAATATATATATAATATATAATATATATATATATATATATATATATATATATATATAATATAATATATATATATATAAGTGTAAGGAATACATGTACAACAGCCGATGCATGGGCAACTCTTTTTTTTAATTTTAAATTTGAAAGAAATGGCTGAAGAAATAATAGTTGACGTAGCTCAAATCAAAGTTCCCCAAGCTATCCTCCCTTTTTGGATATTTGGTGAGACCGAAAAATGTCTCTGCCGGGAATCGAGACCCGGCCTCCAGCTTTGAACGCCGGTCCTCACCACTAGACCACAGAGACCGGTTAGTGCTGGGCGACCCGATCCGATTGACCGTCAGATAAACAGATTCTCAACCTCACCTCAACCTCACCGGCGTGCAAAGCTGGAGGCCCGGGTCGATTCCCGCAGAGACATTTTCGATCTCACCAAAAATATCCAAAAAAGGGAGGGATAGCTCTGGGACTTTGATTGAGCTACGTCAACTATTATTCTCTTCCACCATTTCTTCAAATTATATTATATATATATAAATATATATATATATATATATAATTATATGGTCGATTCCAGCGAAAAGTGTACACGGCCAAAAAGAGTGAGTCCAATTTAGAACCTCTTTGATGATTTAGTTTTTGACCCACTAATAGTCGACATATCAACCTATCCGTGTAATAAATTGCCACGCTTAATCTCCCAAATTGGCTTTGTGGCGGAGGGGTAATTAAAGTAAAACATTTTTTTTTGCATGTTACCTACGAATACACGTACCCTAATTTGATAGTCAGAATTTTGCCTCCTAATATACATTTTCCTTGTAAATATGTCATTCCATTCCATCAATAAGATTCTAACAATAGTTGAAATCGGTAAGAGCAGGGCTTGTGCTCCTAATTTCCTTGTATTTGCCATATCTTATTAAAGTTATAGTTTTAAGACAATCTGGGGTTGTGTCAGTTTGCATGGTTTAATCTTCACGACGCTAATTAAGATATGTCATATCTTACTGAAAGAAGAGAGAATGACTCCTCATTAAAACCCTAAAAAAATTGGAATCCGCCCATTACTTTTGTTTATAGAAGAGGTAGAAACATACACTGTTCGTCATAAAGGTGGAATATTTTTTTCTGGCTCAATCGACATTATGTTGCTCCGTTATTAATTTCTTGAATGTCTTTGTCACCGCTTTCACTTTCTGGGATCCTGGGTATATCTTGGACGTTCCCTCAACCCTTCCCGGTGATTTTTCTTCAAAAAAGTTTGTCACCCCCAGAAGATGGCCATTTTCGTCATTTTTTCTTATTTTTGGGGCCCTTTTTTGTTCACGCAACCCACCAAGGCCCCCTCAGTCCTACCTCAAGGAAACACGTCTGAGGTGGAGATTTGTTATTGTTCTTTAAATCAATTCTAGATTTATGGTTACAGGCTCGACCCTTTTGTCTAGGGGAGGGGTCAAAATTTATTTTGATTGGGGTTCAACATTCATTTTATTCATTTTTACACCATGGAAATTTCTATCTTCCCTAAATTGTATTGTAAAATCTCAACCAAACATAAATCAAAATAAAATATTATCAATAATGACTATTTACAGCCTTGTCATCAAGGCTAAACAAAATTTAAGGGGAAAATGATGATATTTAAGGGTTAAAGGTGGTTTTTCATTTCTTTTGTTTTCAGCATAAAGATGGAATAAAATATTCCGAATTTTCACCAATCTCGTTTTTTACTTCAACCCCTCCCCTATACACAAGAGACCTAAGCCTGTCCCCAAAAATATATATTTAACTTAAATAACAATATAAAACAATACACCTCAGTCGCGTCTCCTGGGGGTAGGACTGAGGGGGGCTTGATCGGCCGGGAAAACAAAAAGGGGCCCCAAAATGAGAAAAAATGACAAAAATGGGCATCACGGGGATTGACAAAATTTCTTTGGAAAAAGGTCCACGTGAAGGGTTGGGAGAATGTCCAAGATATAGCCATGGTCCCAAAAAGTAAAAGCAGGGACAAACGTATTCAAGAAATTAAAGTCAGAGCAAAATCATGTCGCTATAGCGGCAAAAAAATATTCCACCTTTTTGACGGACAGTGTATGTATTCGTATAGGTAACAGCTAATGTATTCGTAGGTAACATAGGTATAACTGGCTTACATGTATATTTTAAACTATTTGTTTGAATCTAATTGATATAACAACCGTGTAGGGGTATCAAACTAATTGTTTCTTGTGAAAAATATCTTTCTCAGTCAATATATGGGAACATACTGCCAAGTATAGGGAAACACTAACTTTTGACCAAAAACGTCAATATTTGAGTCCTGTTTATCGTATGTTTCTATCTTTTAATCAAGATTATTTTGTACTCGTAAGTGTAAAGTATTTTTCTCAACATCGTGCTTGATGACAAGCATAAAAACCGATTAAAATGATAAGCGTCTAAACTAAAAGATTCACACATGAGAACAATATATTGCGAATATTCATTAATAGCATCAGCCCCTAGGCAACAATAAAAAATGAATACGATATCTTCTGTCTAACATAAATACTTCAACACAATTCAGAAAAAATGTTAATCAAATGTCTTTCAAAGAACATTAGATTATAGGTGCAGAGCACCTTTTTAATAATTCACCATCTGGTATAGGCATTCTTTCATCACGTTTATTCTGATATCATATTTACATAAGCATGAAACTATAAATGAACAAAATATTAGCTATATTTTATTTTTAAATCTAAATGTCCATTGTACCCTTCCTTAAAAAAAAAAGAAGAAAATGTTGTATTGCATTGTCGTATATATCTAGGCACTTACATGCATACATGATTATCCCATTCTGTTATCTTATTCCAATGATACTATTTGTGGGTAACAGTGAGTGTCTTGAACTGTTTATGAGTTAAAATATTCATATGTTAAAAATATAATTGAATGTTTCTTGATATGAATATTGAAAAGAATTAAAGACCTATTGCTCAAACGTAACCAAAATCAAAGTATTTTGAGAGAATATAATACATCAATGACACACATCCAGGCTGAATATCCCAACCAAATTGAATTTCTGCTGCACTGTATGATTAAAGAGAGAGATATACGTCTGCATCTGTCACTTTTACATCATTATCCTTTTCATGAAAAATAAAAATGAAAATGAAGTCAACTTTACTTTAATCAACATGGTTTCGATAACTTATGAATTCATGAGTCAGAGTAAATACGCATAAAACCCCAAGTTGGAAATTAAAGATACCTTAAAGAATGAGGCAAGTTTGCTTTGTATTGAACTCCAGATTGTAATTCGTTAATAAGAAACACCTAACATGCCTAATAAATGAAATCTAAAAAAGGATAAGTCGTAAAAAATTAACGTTTAGTTTTGTTTTTATTTTAAGTAATGAAAATCCATCTCAGTAAATCTTATTCATTTCGTATTTTGAAATGAAATGAAAGAAGGTTAATTCACATCTGTTATGTACAGATTGTGTTAATCGGCAAACATGCCTTGAATGAAATAGGAAAAAAAGATTGGTTAATCCCGAATAATACAATAAGCTATAATTTGGGAAACTTTACTACAAATCTAATAATCACCAATACAATTAAATAACTTATATTATTGGGTCCAAACGATGTCCCCATTATCTATTGAGACTATTCCTTCCTTTCCAATAAATAAAAAGCAATGTGAGGTTAATTGTAAAGCCGAAATGACAGTTTACGTTACATTGTTACCTACGAATACACGTGACACCACTGCAGGAAATGCTATCCCATGTTTTTA
The DNA here is from genome assembly GCA_940671915.1 of Paracentrotus lividus. Taxonomy (NCBI): domain Eukaryota; kingdom Metazoa; phylum Echinodermata; class Echinoidea; order Camarodonta; family Echinidae; genus Paracentrotus; species Paracentrotus lividus. The sequence continues at coordinate 11,493 of CALNVZ010002883.1, forward strand.
TTTATTCATAAAAAGCTATAATTTTTGGGGTAATTAAATTTGAAAGAGTTTCCCCATTTGATAAGCGCTACGAAATAAATTAAACTTGATAATAACATTGTTTCAGAGGGAAATTACTTTTAAATAATGAAAATAAAAATAAAAATTATTTTACATTATAAGGAAAATGTCAAAACATAATGAAAACATAAGATTCTAAACAAAAAAAGTATCACACAATATCCTATTTATATGACAAATGAAACTACAAAAGTTTGTAATTTAATTCTCAAGACAAATTACTAAAATATATGCCAGAAACACGCAATGCATACTTGTATTCGTAGGTAACATTCGGAATGTCAAATGTTACCTACGAATACAGCACTTATAAGGCAATATCTCAAAAACTTATTGTTCAGGGATGATAAAACTTTACACACGTCAGCAAGACATCGTTTGTCAACTTTCCCTACAATATTTCTCACTTATCTTTTAACGTATAGAAATGGCAGTGGTTTATAGGTGTATTCGTACTATAAGTAACTGAATTTTTTTGACCACACGAAAAATTTGGACCTTTGACCTCTTCTGCCAGATTAACAAAGAAAGCAATGTCATTGGGAACAATGCATGTCGATAGGGAATGGTGAGGCGCTGTATGGCAATTGCCAGCCGTACTGAGTTACATCTAGTATGGTTTATAAGCTTTTAAAAAAGCTGTATTCGTAGGTAACATTCAAATTTACCACTCGAAAAAAAATTCCAGAGATTGTTTGGATTGCCCTATGTTAATCAAATTTGGTACAATTTCTCCTGAGATGTGTGCCATCCTAAAATACAACTTGAATCTAAATTATTTGATGATTTTCTTTAAAAAGTTTTGTCGCGATAAAAAAGTTAAGTTTTTTTTTCCAAAAATGGCATGTTTTTAAATTGTAAAAAAAAAAATGTTCACTTCAAATGAAATTGGAACAAATGCGGCACGAATAAGTTCACCGGTGCGGATAAATAAAACACAAAATTGAGGTTCCTACATTTTTTTTGATTTTTTTATTGGCCTGAACATGCTGAAAAACACCGTGTACACTTTTCGCTGGAATCGACCATAATAAAAAAAATTATATATATATACATGTATACAAAATAGAACAAAAATTCTAGAAGAAAAGTAGTTGTAGACAATTTTTTTTTCATTTTAAAAAACATTTGTCTACAGCGACTTTTCAGTAATTCTGCATATCATCCTCAATTCCATAAGCTCCAAATGACTTTCCTCATACAAATTGGTAGGGCAATTCCTGCGCACCCTAATTTCCATACCCATTACAAAAGTGAACCCTGCTCATTCATGCATGACTTATTTTCGGACTTTTTGATGTCATATGAAATTTGGGATAGGCCTAATGAGCTTTCCATACATGAAAATTTCATTACCTAAAATCATATATTTTTCATTTGGCAGCCATTTCAAAAGTCATATCAAATCTACTCTATGTAAAATGTTAAGTTAACGTATACCAACGTGCGGTATTAAATCGTAATTAAACAAGGCGCGTCCATTATCTAAGAGGCCAGACGCAACAAAGTGACGTTGGAAAATACGGCTGAGAAGCGCAGAAATCTATACAGCTGGCTGCAATACTAAATTAGCTCACAAAAACTCGCGTAAGAAGACTTCCCTGCAGTGGAAATGGTATTGTCCGTTCGGTTGAGGAATCTACTCATGGAGATGAAAGAAATTGATGAACTTTTATCATGTTGTTAATTAATAGATTCTCCAGACCAGATGGAGGAAATACACTGGGCAAGCTTATAACATTATTATGCTGAAGTTGTAATCAGAATATGCAATTCATATAAATTGATGCTCAAAACAATGACATAGATTGTGAACTTGTCACAAGTCTTGTGAAGACGCCGTTCACATGTTTCTATGCGATATGCATGTGATAAGCGTAAATATTGACTAGTCGAGGAAAGAACCTCGTATGATTATGTTCAAAGTGACAGGACTTTTTTTTATATCAATTAAAATGAATGTACCATCTCCGGAATGCTGAGAATTCAAGCTTTTAATTGCCCTGTGATCAATAAGCTATGATAGTATAATGCGGCTTCGAGGATCAAAACTATGCAGCGCATGCCTATTTTGAGAGCAAAATATACCATATTGTACGGGAATGTGATCTGTCTAGGCTTTCGAATTGACACAAGTGACAGGACTTTTTTTCCCCTTTGCAATAAGTTATTCCTATTTTTGAAAAATTCAGACTCTTAGCGTACTTATTCAAGTTGATCATTTCTTTGAAAAGCTCGCCACAATAAAGAAAATAAAGTGAAAAACTGTCCAAAAACAAAAAAAGTCTATGGGCGCGCTCGCTTTGAGTAGAATGGTAGCGCCCTCTATCTCTTAAGTTTACAACTAGAATTGATATGGTATAGTTCTTTTTGGGACGCACTGTAGATAGAGACCATATTTTAAATACTAAGTTCTGTTGTTGCCCCCTTAGTTTCAGGTAAATTCGGCACATCTCCCTAAGTTTAGGATAAAGTTGTAGCCCCTAAGTGTAAGATAAATTTGGCATCCCTAAGTTTCAGGTCAATTTGGTGCCCCTACGTTTAAGCTTAATTTGGCGCCCCTAAGTTTATAAGATTAATTTGGCACCATCTTAACTTCAGGTCAATTCGGCGCCCCTAATAAGTTTTCAGGTTAATTTGAAATGCAAAACTAAATGTAACGTGAAATCAAATAAATTTAAATGTTTGGATGTTTAGAATTTTATAATATAAATTCTGGTAAGAAAAAAAACACAGGCGAGTGCGAAGCACGAAAGGAAATTTTGATGTATTCCAGGGGCCGCGAAGCGTTTTTGAAAGTGGAGGGGCTGAGACCGAAGTGTGGGGGGGGGGGGGGCTGAACAGGCTAAAATCACAAATGTATGTTCATTTTTGCATTTTTGTACACGTTGGCTGAAAAAAAGTGGGGGGGGGGGCGCAGCCCCCAAGCCCCCCGGCTCCGCGGCCCCTGTATTTGAATGATTAGAAAACAGAACATTTCATGCGTTCCTCAGGAACATAATGTAATAATTCATTGGAAAAACATGATGCGAGAGCGAAGCGCGAGCGAAAATTTTGCTATGTATACAGACCAGGAGGCATGGAAGCTTGAAATTGTTCTCTTTTTAGATAGAGACCATTTTAAAGACCAAATTGTTGCCCCCTTAGTTTCAGATCATTTGGGCGCCCCCATACGTCTAAGCTCAATTTGGTACCCCTAATTTTAAAAACAATTAGACGCCCCCTTATCTTCAGGTCAATTCGGCGCCCCCATAATAATATAAGTTTCAGGTCATTTTTGGCGCCCCTACATTAATTTTTTTGAGCTCAACCTGGAGTCCCTAAGTTTAAGATCAATTTTGCGCCCCCTTAACGTCAGGTCAAATCGGCGCCCCTAATTCTCAGGTCAATGCGGCACCCATACGTTTAAGATCATTTTGGGATTTGGCGGCCCCCCTAAATTTCAGGTCGATTTAGCGCCCCAAAGTTTAAAGTCGATTTGCACGGCGCCCCTCCTTAATCTAAAGTCGATTTGGCGCCCCTTATAAGGTCGGGTCGGCACCCCTCTAAGTTTCAGGTCGATTTAGCGCCCCCTAAATTTAAGGTCAATTTGGCGCCCCATATATAGTTTAAGGTCGATTTTGCATGCGCCCCTCTAAGTTTAGGGTCAGTTTGGCGCCTCACCTAAGTATCAGGTCAACATGGCGCCCCTACGTTTAAGCTCGATTTAGAGCCCATTTAGTTTATAGGTTGATTCGGCTCCCCTCAGTTTAATATCAATTTGGCGCCCCCTCAGCTTGAGGTCAATTTGGCGCCCCACCTACATGTAAGTATCAGGTCAACTTGGCGCCCCTATACGTTTAAGCTCGATAGAGCCCATTTAGTTTATAGGTTGATTCTGCTCCCCTATAAGTTTAATATCAGTTCGGCGCCCCGTAGTTTAATGTCGATTTGGCGCCCCCTAAATTTAGGGCGATGGCACCCCTAATCTTAAGGTCAATTTGGCGCCCCTTAGTTTATTGTCGATCTGACAGCCCCTAAATTTAAAATCAAAATTCCTTTTTTACCCTTCCCTCCCCGGCCCCCCCCCCTCTGATCTCTCTCTCTTTTCTTCCTTCCCCTTTCCCCCTTCTTTTCCCCCTTTTTTTTTTCTTCCCTTAATTTCTCCCCTTTTCTGCGCCCCCCTGCGGGCCTACCCCGGGAGGGGGAGGGGCGGGCCCGAACCCCCCCCCAGAATACGCCATGTAAAAAAACTATATGAAAAGAGAGTGACAGAGATAAAAGGGAGACTTTTTGGCTATAAACGACAAGTCTATTTCAAGTTTTTCACCAAGACTTCTAAAAAAAGAGCGAGAAAAGAGAAGAATTCACACATAGAACAATGTTCATAGTGTTTCCTCCATGTCTCAACCAGGGAGATCTCCCTGC
>CALNVZ010002884.1:6215-20288 GCA_940671915.1 Paracentrotus lividus
AATGCCATCGTGTTCAGAGCAAAATATGGGTTTTTCCGCCATCGTGTGTCCATCGCTCCTAACCATCGGGACAGTGTGACGCGGGCTTCAGGCTTCGACAGCAACTTCCGATGCATCGGCAAAATCTTTGGCAGCCAAAAAAACTCCCGATGGAGTTGCGAAGGTTCACTTCGTTTGAGAATCGCAGCAGGCAATGCGAAGGCAATGCGAGGGAAACGCGAACCCGCCCGATGATCTGTTGAAGGCAACACGGCGTCATGACGCCTTCTCAATGCCATCATGTAGCCATCGTAGCATAGTATGATGACACATAATTGTCTTGTGGAATGAAAGAAGAATCTAGTGTTCCTTTTTGTATTCTTTGCCCCATCTATATCATTGTATACTGTTTCATTTTTAAAGTGTCATCTTTCCAATCTCATTTCTTTCGAGACCTGTAATAAAAATGAAATGGAAATTTGTCATTTCAAAATCCTTTCTATCGAAGCTGAAGGCAAAATAATTATCTCCCTAGAAAAGGCTTCATTTCATCCATCTTTGAGACTTTGACGTTAACTTGATAATAACAACATGATTATGATAATCATATTCATGATGATGATGATAAAGGTGATGGTCATGATGGTTATGGCAGTTGTGAGATATATTGTTGATGGCGGTAATGAAGATAATAATTTGTTTTATCTTAGTGGAGGATGGGGATTATTATGAAGTTGGTAGGGGTTGCTAGATTTGCTGGTGATGATGATTATGATGATGATGATGATGATGATGGCGATGGTGATGCAGGTGGTGGTTGTGATTATGCACGATGATAATGAAGATGACGAGGATAATTGTAAGGGTGGTGAACACCACCACCACCACCACCGCCATCATCATCATTAATATCATTTCCATTCGTCATGTTCGTTCTCATTATACCATGATTTAAGTTAAAGTCAAGTTCTAAATAAACATATTTTTAACATATTTTCTCTAATCTGTCCAAAGTAACATTGACAAAATTGATTTTGACACAAAATTGTCAAATTTCATTTTCTCTGAAAAAGAAAACTAAGTAAATTGGGTGACATTCTAAACATTATAAAAAATTAATGTACAATATTTGTGTTGTTGCCCCCCCCCCTGATTTTCATTTGAACTGTTTCCGATCAATCTGAAACTGTCTCTGGTTGATGTATGTTATTAGAGTCTTCTTTTCTCAATCCTGTGTTTACCAGCTGTCTTCTTCCCCCTATCTCTCCCTACCTTGGGGGGAGGGGGGGGGGGTGTTTAATTTCAATTTGAGTCAAACACAATACAAATATAGCTCTACAGTACAGTGTGTTTTCTTCTCGATGAATTACACTGTTCGTCATAAAGGTGGAATATTTTGTTCTGGCTCCAACGATGCTATGTTGCTCCGGCTTTAATTTCTTGAATGTGTTGGTCACCGCTTTCACTCTTTCGGGATCCCGGCTATATCTTTAACGTTTCCTCAATCCTTTCCAGGGACTTTGCTTCCAAAATGTTTGCAACCCCCAGAAGATGGCCATTTTTCGTCATTTTATTTTTATTTTGGGGCCCCTTTTTGTTTACGCGACCCACCAAGGCACCCTCAGTCCTACTCCAAGTAAACACGTCTGAGGTGTAGAGTTGTTATTGTTCTTTAAGTTAAATCTAATTATATGGTTACATGCTTGACTCGTTTGTCTAAGGAAGGGGTTAAAGTTTATTTTGATTGGGGTTCAACATTGATTTTTAACCATTTTTACACCATGAAAATTTCTATCTTCCCTAAATTTTACAGTAAAATATCAGCGAAACATAATAATCAAAATATATCAAAATATCATCAATAGTTACCATTTAAAATCTTGCCACCATGGCTAAAAAGAAAATGATAATAATTAAGGGCTAAAGGTTGTTTTTTATTTCTTTTGTTTTTAGCATAAAGGTTGAATACAATATTCCGAATTTTTATCAATCATACTTTTTGTTTCAACCCCCCTAGACAAGAGACCCAATCCTTTCCCCGTAAATCTAGATTTAACTTAAAAACCAATATAAACAGTTCACCTCAGACGCGTTCCTAGGGGAGGTGGGGAGGGGGGCTTGATCGGCCGGGTAACCAAAAAGGAGTCCCAAAACGAAAAGGAAAAAATGACCAAAAATGAGCATCATGGGGGCTGAAAAAAAAATCTTCGTGAAGGGTTTGGAGAATGTTAAAAATATAGCCAGAGTCCCGAAAACATGGAAAAGTAAAAGCAGGGACAAACCATCGCACCTAAACATCGGGACAGTGTGAAAGTTTAGAAGGTTACACGATGGCACTATGAAGCACACGCGAAGGTAATATGAAGTTTACCCGAAGGACACACGAATGTCAACCGACGTCGTTTAGGCATCGCCAGCGCGAATCCAAGATTGCCGAATTGAATACATTCTGTAGGGCTAATTGTCTTGGGACAATAGAGACTTTATTATGTTTGCGCATGGGCTAATACGTTTCATTGAAGAAAGCATCACGTTACCCTCTTATTGTATACGAATCTTCACCAGATGCAGACCGCGGGAAATTCAATAGCAAATCATACACTGTCCGTCATAAAGATGGAATATTATCATTATTATTTATTTATTTATTTATTTATTATTATTTATTTACTTATTTTGCCGCTATAGCGACATGATTTTGCTCCGGCTTTAATTTCTTGAATACCTTTGTCCCTGCTTTTACTTTTCGGGACCCTGGCTATATTTTGAACATTCTCCAAACCCTTCACGAAGATTTTTTTTTTTTTCCAAAAAGAGTTTTGTCAACCCCCATGATACTCATTTTTGGTCATTTTTTTCTTCTCATTTTGGGACCCCTTTTTGGTTACCCGGCCGATCAAGCCCCCCTCCCCCTCTCTCCCAGGAAATGCGTCTGAGGTGTACTGTTTTTATTTTGGCTTTTAACCCGTTGTATACTAAGCCCGCATATATGCGGGCTGGAGAAACATAGAACATCCCTCTTGTCAACCGTTTATTTAACTCATGATTGCATAAACATACAAAGACCTTATATAATTTAAATTATCTAATATTGATCTATTTAAAACTGTCTTTGTTTCACCTTTAAATGAAAATAATTTCTTGCAAGCATGCTTGACAATCACGGTTCATTCGGTTTTGTAAAAAGTTCTCAGTATACAACGGGTTAAGTTAAATCCAGATTTACGGGGAAAGGCTTGTCTAGGGGGGTTGAAACAAAAAGTATGATTGGTAAAAATTCGGAATATTGTATTCAACCTTCATGCAATAAAAAAAAAGAAATAAAAAACAACCTTTAACCCTTAATTATTATCATTTTCCCTAATTTTCTTTTTAGCCTTCATGGCAAGATTTTAAATGGTAGGGTAGATGTATAAATAGGGAATACCGGCCACTTAAGCTCATTTGCATAATTAGCACATGAAAACAATAAAATCACAAAAGAAAAAGATTCTCATTGCTTAGCTACATCATTCAACTTTATTTGCAAAAAAGAATTGAGGTAATCAAAGATTTGGTGAGGCAGTTATATGCAAATAATGACATCATCGTAAATTGTCCGGTATTCCCTACAGTGTAGGAAATACCGGACAGTATGTTTTTATCCTTTTTTGGGTATAAAGATCTGTCTGGAAGCACTGATTTGAAAGTAAACCATCAACTTAACATGTTTGTATTGATTCTTTATAACATTATTCATTTTTAGAAGATTATATGCATTTTACTACAAAATTTCAAAACACTCAGAATAATTTCATATCTCATGTAGATCATGACATATCTCAATAATAATGAAGAGAAATAGACATTTCAAAATTGTCAAATAATTTAATAAATAAATATAATATACATTATAAGTGTAACTTACTATTTGATCTATATGCTTAGCAACTCAACCCGGAAGTAAAACAAACAACCGTCTATGTGGTGTCCGGTATTCCCTACACAAAAAATGACTGACTAGCACTTTTCAACACACTACCACCCCAATACACAGGCTTTGTACAGTGCATACACTCCATACACGTTTGGCCCACCCTCCACACATGTCCATAATGCATGAAATATAGGTCATGCCCCAATTCTATTTTTATACCATCACATTCTCTAAAATGTCAATTTTTACATCAGGCCATTTCTCAGACTGCAAATTTTCCTACCTTGACAGATTGTGGTAGTTTTCTCGGAGATTTCTCACTTGTTGATGTCGAATACAGCATTGAACCTTCCCAGATAGACCACCTGACCAATAGATGGCGGTATTTCAACTCTGTTGATCTTATGTTGGCAGCTAGGGCTGTACATGTGGTGACCGTCCGGTATTCCCTACTGTCCGGTATTCCCTACGGGTACCCTATCTATTGATGATATTTTAATATATTTCGATTTTTAAATTTTGCTGATATTTTACTATAAAATCTAGGGAAGATATAAATTTTAATAGTTTAAAAATGGTTAAAATCAATGTTGAACCCCAATCAAAATAAACTTTGACACCTCCCCTAGACAAACGAGTCAAGCCTAGCCTGTAACCATATAATTAGATTTAACTTTAAGAACAATAACAACTCTACTCATCAGACGTGTTTATTTGGAGTAGGACTGAGGGTGCCTTTGTGGGTCGCGTAAACAAAAAGGGGCCCCAAAATAAAAATAAAGTGACGAAAATTGCCATCTTCTGGGGGTTGCAAACTATTTGGAAGAAAAGTCCCTGGAAAGGATTGAGGGAACGTCCAAGATATAGCCGGGACCCCGAAAGAGTGAAAGCGGTGACCAACACATTCAAGAAATTAAAGCCGGAGCAACATAGCATCGTTGGAGCCAGAACAAAATATTCCACCTTTATGACGAACAGTGTAATTCATCGAGAAGAAAACACACTGTACTGTAGAGCTATATTTGTATTGTGTTTGACTCAAATTGAAATTAAACACCCCCCCCCCTCCCCCCAAGGTAGGGAGAGATAGGGGGAAGAAGACCGCTGATAAGCACAGAATTGAGAAAAGAAGACTCCAATAACATACAGCAACCAGAGACAGTTTCAGATCGATCGGAAACAGTTCCAGTGAAAATTAGGGGGGGGGGGGGGGGGGAGCAATAACACAGATATTGTACATTAACTTAGTTATGTTTAGAATGTCACCCAATTTACTTATTTTTCTTTGTCAGAGAAAATGAAATTTGACAAAATTGAAATCAATTTTGTCAATGTTACTTTGGAGAAAATATTTTTAAAAAATATGTTTATTTTAGAATTTGACTTTAACTTAAATCATGGTAAAATCAAAACGAATGGCAATGATATTAATGAGGATGATGGCGGTGGTGGTCGTGGTGCTGTTCACCACCTTTACAATTATCTTCATTATCATCGTGCATAATCACAACCACCACCTGCATCACCATTGCCAACATCATCATCATTATCATCATCATCATCATAATCATCATCACCACTAAATCTACCAACCCCTACCAACTTCATACTAATCCCCATGCTCCACTAAGATTTAAAAAAAATATATTATCTTCATCACCGCCATCACCAACATATCTCACAACTGCCATCACCATCATGACGATCACCTTCATCAGTATCATCATAAATATGATTGTCATAATCATCTTGTTATTATCAAGTTAACGTTAAAGTCTCAAAGATGGATGAAATGAAGCCTTTTCTGAGGAGAAAATTATTTTGCCTTCAGCCTCGATAGAAAGGATTTTAAAATTACAGATTTCCATTTCATTTTCATTACAGGTCTCGAAAGAAATGAGATTGGAAAGATGAAAATCAAACAATATACAATGATATAGATGGGGCAAAGAATACAAAGAGGAACACTAAATTCTTCTTCCATTCCACAAGACAATTCTGTGTCATCATACTATGCTACGATGGCTACATGATGGCATTGAGAAGGCGTCACGACATCGTGTTGCCTTCAACAGGGTGTTTCCATTACCTGCTACCCTGCTACACTTCCAATTTCTGCTATACACCTTTTTCAATTTGGACTCGACCATACCCGTTTCTGTTGATTGGCTATTCGCTCAGACAAAGCTATCGCACACTTTCCGTATAAATTATTCATAAGAAAATGTAATGTGTGGCGGCTAAACTATTGTACTCGTGTGCGCGCGATAAACGTTCACGCCAAAAATACGATTAACGCAACTTCGTAGATTTTTACTGCCATATCCCTTGATCTGTAACGGCGTTCTTTACTCTTTTCCTATATTATCATTATTCATCATATCTGTTAATTAATAAGGCCGTCTATATGCTTCATCTCTTAAATCTTGATTTCGGGAGACGATACATAGTGACTAACAAAATACCAAAGAACTTGTTGTTCTGAGAACACACGCAGTGAGCAGCGTCACGAGCTTCTTCATTTGAATGTCGTGAGTTCAAATCCGAAAACCGACGGATTTTTTTTTTTTGCTCTTCTCTTTTCTCTCTGAGGCTTGAGATTTCTGGACCAGTCATTGACTGTCTATCACTTAGTTGAAAAAACAAGAAAAACAAACCTAAATAATAGATTTTTTTTTTTCTTAATAAAGTCAGTGTAGCCTAAGTGCGATTACAGATTTTCCTAGAGATACCCTATGAACCCAACTTTTTTTTCAAATCCCCCCCCCCAAAAAAAAGAAATAAATTATTAAAAAAAAAAAAAAATATAGTTCCACCACCATTCTAACTTCCATGTGATTTTTTTTTTGTACACTCAAGTTAAAAAAAACATGTACTATTCTCGTTATCACACGTGTTTAAGGAAACAGTTCGACCATAATGAATTTGAGCCGAGCATAATAATTTGAGTTATTGTGCACTCCAAAGAAAAGAAAAAAAAATTAAAATATACGATAGTCATAACAAAGTTGAAATACTATCGATGAGTGAATGAATATGAATAATTACAATAATAATAATTATTATTATATAGTAAATAAATGGCTTTTTTTATGAGAAAGTCTAGTCATGGTGGCACTTGTTGACCTTTTTTTAACTGATGTCCAAAAAAAAAAAAAATCCACTGGAAGTATAAAATGGTCGGTAACTAGTTTTTTTTTTTTTAAAAATTTATTTTCTTCTTTTTTGGGGATGTTGAGAAAAAATAGTGGGTTCCCATGAGGCAGACTCTCTTTTTAGAAAAATCCTGTTATCTTTTAGCCACTTATATGCTAACAAATTATCTTAAGAAAAAAAAAAATCTATTTTTAGTTGTTTTCAGTTTTTCAAAAAGTGAAGACATCAATGACTGTCAGAAAATCAAACTCAAGAAGAAGAAGAAGAAAAGAAAAAAGAAAAAAAATCCGTCGGTTCGATTTAAACTCCACGACTGTCAAATGAAGACCGTGACGCTGCTCACTGACGCTGTCCTTCTCAGACAACAAGTTTGGTATTTTTAAGTACCATAGTACGTCTCCACATCGAAATCATTAAGAACGATCGAAAGCACTCTAGACGGCCCTTAATTATTAACAATAATGATGAAAATGATAAATAAGAATAAAGAGAAAAGCGTTTACAGATCAAGATTGCAGTTAAAAATCCTACGATTCCGTATCGTATTTTTCGCTTAGCCACCCAGAGTACACGCCACAACAAAATTACATTCTCTCTATGCAAATACACTTATCAGAAATAATGGTCGTGCGATAGCCCTATATATCATGAGCAAAATACAACTCACAGAAACGGGATAATGTCGAGTCCAAATTGAAAAGTGTTATAGCAGAAATGGAAGGTAAGCAAGGGTAGCAGTAATGAAACACCCCTCAACAGTTCATTCGGGCGGGTTTGCGTTTCCCTCGCAGTGCGCTTCGATTGCCTGCTGCGAGCTCAAACGAAGTAACCTTCGCAACGTCCATCGGGGAGTTTTTTTTTGAGCTCCCAAAATTTTTCGTGAAGGGGTTGAAGAAATGTTTAAAAATATAGCCAGAGTCCCAAAACATGGAAAAGTAAAAGCAGGACAAAACCATCGCAGCCTAAACATCGGGACATTGAAAGTTTAGAAGGTTACACGATGGCACTATGAATCACACGCGAAGCAATATGAAGTTTACCCGAAAGACACACGAATGTCAAGCGACGTCGCTTTGCATCGCAGGCGCGAATCCAAGATTACCGAATTGAATACATTCTGTGGCTAATTGTCTTGGACAATAGACGTTATTATGTGCGCATGGGCTAACTCGTTTATTGAAGAGAGCATCACGTGACCTCCTTATTGTAATAAAATCTCACCAGATGCAGACCGCGGGAAATTCAATGCTGATCAACACTGTCCGTCATAAGATGGAATTATTATTATCATTTTTTGTTTTTAATTAATTAATATTATATTTATGTGTTTTGCGGCTATAGCGACAAGATTTTCCTCCGGAATTAATTCTGAATATTTTTGTCCTGCTTTTACTTTCGGGACCTGGCTATATTTGAAACATTCTCCAAACCCTTCATGAAGTTTTTTTTTATCCAAAAAAAGTTTTTTCAACCCCTGATGCTCATTTGTGGTCATTTTTTCTTCTGCATTTTGGGACCCCTTTTGGTTACCCGTCCGATCAAGCCCCCCTCCGCCACCTCCCCCAGAAACGCGTCTGAATACGTATATTAATGTTTTTAAAATTAAATCTAGATTTACGGGGAAAGGCTGTGGTCTCTTGTCTACGGAATGAAACAAAAAGTATGATTGATAAAAATTCGAATATTGTATTCAACCTTGCTAAAAACACAAAAAAAAAAAAAAAAACCTTAACCCGTTAATTATTATCATTTCTTTTTACCATGTGGCAAGATTTTAAATGGTAACTATTGATGATATTTTGATATATTTTGATTATTATGTTTTGCTGATATTTTACTGTAAAATTTAGGGAAGATAGAAATTGTCATGGTGTATAAATGCTTATAATCAATGTTGAACCCCAATCAAAATAAACTTTGACCCCTCCCCAAGACAAACGAGTCAAGCATGTAACCATATAATACGTTTATTTTTTGATTAAGAAAATAAACTCAATTGTAATAGAATGCAATGAGGTAGGTCTGAAACACGCGAATAGCGCGCCCCTTGATTAAATATTTTGATGTTAATAACTGGATGTTTTCCAGCCTGACCCGCATTTCTTGTTATTTACATATAGGTCAAAGCCTTCTCACGCGTATGTGGAAAATGACAATAGGCGGCGCGCATTGTAATGCACTAGCGGAATTCGTAAACAAGTTGTTTTTCGCAGGTGCGCCTTTCAGGGATAAATTAATCATTCTTTCCTTTTTCTCCGTTGAGTTCGGTTTACTTTTCTACGGCTCTTCAATATATACAACAAAACGTATGTTTAAACTGGATATCACTGTGAATGCGGGGGAGATAATTTATCGACCACTAATTGGAAACAATTATTAGTCTACTTTGGATTACACATTCTGGTGGTCTACATACGTTGTCGTTGCACAGATATCGCTGTTCTTTGCACATGATTAGACGCTGTATAATATTAACGGAGTTGCAAGAAATCTTGATTCAAAGGAGAATAGTTTATAGACAATATACCAAAAATTGACTCTCGAGATGGGCAAGTCCAATGCATCAGTAGGACGCTGAGTCAAAGGATAGAGTCAAAACAATATCACACATCCAGGGTGACTAGCAGAGACGTAGTACGAGGCACGACCCGGGCACTTCGACATGGCATGAGCCTCAGGAACCCCCGACTCTGACGGCGAAGATTACCTTATCGCTGGGAACGCCGAAGTTGAGCAGTCCTGGGTCGAGCTCTACCCGGTGAGTCATTCTTATCATCGGGTTAACTTATGTTAGTTCTAACCGCACAAACATGTCATTCCCCGCCCTTGTAACAGGATCGAATTCTTTAGGAATAAATTCAGTCGAGCTACTTGGCAGTGGGGTCGTTAGTAGGGCATCAGGTAAACCGACCAGCCCCCGTCGCGAACCGTCGCCTTAGGCGACGGGGCAGTGAATAGTTAGACATCAGGGGCACCTGTAGCCCCGGCGGGACGCTGCCACGGTAAAGGCACCTGGTGCTTTCGGGTCGTTCAGAAATAAATCCATAGACTTCGGGGAGTTTTAGTCCTAGTTCCTTCTGAGGCCCTTCCTAAAAACTTCTTAGGCTGGCTCAAACCGGGCCTCGCCTTTATCCCCACAAGGCGAATTCTTAGGCGCAAACAAACCAGACAAAAGAAAGAAAGAAAGAAAAATAAATAAAGAGAACTAAAATATGGAAAGGGGAATAGACTATATCGATTTTGGCTCCCTTTTGAATTGAATTGAATTGAATTTATTTTCCGTACCATTATTGATATATGCATGCGAATTTTACTTTTAAAAGCGGAAATGTTACAGAATAGGAGAATATTAACATGGAATGTGACAGATAGGGGAAGTCAAGGCAACACGAAAATTATTAATAATTACACAATGTGTTTTCATCGTGTCAAATAATGAGTAAGCAAAATTTAGTAGGAGAATGCTCTGTACGTAAACCAATATTATAGACTTTACAGCTTTCTATCTAGGGGTCTATCTACTGCGGTGTCCCGGGACACAGGAAAGTATCCTGCCCGCACCGTAACCGGGAAAAATCCGTAGGTGATACGGTTACATGTTACATTACAATCAAAGTCAATTAGATTTTTAACTGCTAGGCAATAAGTTTGAGGGAGAGATTATTACATGGAAAATCCTTAGTGATAGCTATTCGTTGGACCTCTACATATTTTCAGACAATTTTCGTCACTATGTGACAAATAATCAAATCTGACCGCATAAAATAAGCAGAAGGTATCTGAATATTTATTTGATGTGTAGCTATGATTAGAAATCATTTTCAGGAAGAACACCATACTCGGAAGGAATTTGTTTTTCTTATCTTTTAAATAGGTGCCCAGTCTCACCGGGTTTGGGTGTACGGTGTCAGCTTCGTGAGGCGGGCTTTTTCCAGGGCTGTCGGGACCTGGGATTCACGGGCTGTGAGTTGGCCTGCATACGGGCAAGGAGGGGCATCTTTTCGCGACAACCCGCGACAATTACAGAGCCTGCTGCGGTTTCTACCTGCTTTCGAACAGCAATACTGATCATCCACGCAGGATCTAAGGATTTGGGTCGATCGGCTGCTAAAACTAAGGATTGTCGCCAAGCAATGGATGAGGCTCTTAATAGATCAAGGTCACCTTTACATATCCTTTTCAAGCATGTTACCTCGCCTGTTTTATGATAGCATAAAAGCGTCATTTCACAGGTCGCAATTCAAGAATGTGCGAACATTTATTAACACGGACGCTCGACGGGGGTTCAGCGGATGGCAAGTGCTTCATACGTATCTAGCTCACAGCTTCAATTTGGAAGAACATTTGTATTTTCGAAGAAATGGAGTGCATATTTCCCGACGTTTGAAGTAATTGCTCAAGAACTTTTCGTCGGCCTTTTTGTATTGTATTCATATCTATTCGGTTAAAACATTGAACAAATATAATCTTACAGAATGAAATATAAAATAAAATGAATGGCAGGAATGCCCACTTTCAGTAACACTTATGTTGTTGCATGTTTTCTTTGAACTTAATTGGAAATCGTTTATTACAAAGTTCATCTGTATTGCAAGCTCAACGGAATGAACTCGCTAACTGTTCTTCTGGCAATCATATGAATCTAAACCATGAGAAATGCAATGTTATTAGAATTACTTTGGCAAAAACATCTACCTTAACATGATAAAGGGTTTAGTGGAGATACTTCCTTGAAATATGAAGAGCTTGGTTCCAAAAGGGACTACTAAAAATTGTGATGAAAACTGAGTCATTGATACCAGGACTTTGTTCAGGTACATACCTAATACTCAAAATAATATTCATTATTGCAAAATATTTGAATGTATATAATGTATAAAGTAAACCACACATTAACTTGGATCCAACTGTTTAATAATCTCTACAATATATTTTGTGTAAATGTCACACGAGTCCCAATGGAATGGCTGTATTGCATTTACGTATTTTTAACTATAAACATGCCTATTTCTGCGAAGCGGCTGCTAATCATGTATCCTTTGTCCAATAAACCATTAATTGAATTGAAGTGAATTTTGGATTCATAAAGAAAGTAGACATTATAAATTTGCCAGGGGTCCTAATCGGCGAGGCAAAAAAAAAAAAAAAAAAAGGTTTTGTGGGGATTTGGCGGGATTGTTTTTTGGTACGTTCTGTAATAAATTAATTTTCTCAATATCCCTCCAGGAGAGAAGGCAAGAGCGCCATGAAAAGGGCGTTGGGACAGGGCTGCGATTACCAGATCTGCGTAGGGAACCAATGGCCAGGAACTTTTCGTGCCTCTGGGTGAGCACGTCTTTCCCAGCCAGCGGTCACGTGAACGTGAACCTCTTGGTTCCCTCATGTGTTGTGTAACCATGGAATTCGCAGCCTCTCCCTTTCCGCCATTGCAAACAAAGAATTTTAGGGCATAATGCTTTTATATATATAAGTCACATTTATCTTATATCGATAATATGTCAATTGGAAATATATTCGATTATATATGTTTTATATAATGTTGTTCATTATATATTGAATTGAATTGAATTGAAATTTATTCGACATCATCAGTAAATGTACATGATATTTGGTCAACATTGTTTCAACATGAATTAAATATACCGAACTCAAACGGAGTTATTAAAAGTTGAGAAAAAGGCAACAAGAAGCATTTTCATTGCATTTCTTATTACAATACGTTTATTTTTTTATTAAGAAAATAAACTCAATTGTAATAGAATGCAATGAGGTAGGTCTGAAACACGCGAATAGCGCGCCCCTTGATTAAATATTTTGATGTTAATAACTGGATGTTTTCCAGCCTGACCCGCATTTCTTGTTATTTACATATAGGTCAAAGCCTTCTCACGCGTATGCGGAAAATGACAATAGGCGGCGCGCATTGTAATGCACTAGCGGAATTCGTAAACAAGTTGTTTTTCGCAGGTGCGCATTTCAGGGATAAATTAATCATTCTCTCCTTTTTCTCCGTTGAGTTCGGTTTACTTTTCCCCTCCCTCCTTTCCCTTAGTATACTAGGTGGTTAAAAGGTACAGGTGTATATGCCTAACTATACTGGTGAGAATAATTGCTGGGCGGAAAGCGGGCCCATTTTTCGAAGAGATGGTATATATGTAGTCGTTGTCGGTACTTTATATGTCTAAAAATAGTTCGGCATACTCGATTTATATGAAAGTTGCATAGAGCTTCGAAATATAATTGGGTAACAGGATTGGGTTGTGATGGTTTAAAAGGCTGCTGGGGGGAAGTGACAGCTACTGAAGACAAGGTTTTACTTGAATTCGAGTTTAGGTTGTTACATATGTTATTCATGGGCTTGCGAAATGTGTCATGGTATATTATTATTATTCAATTGATAGTACACAATATGTCCTGGTTTTTGGAGATTAAATCTCCAATTTGGAAGGGGTGATGAAAATTGATGTAGATAGTAAAAATGGGAGAGAAGATGAAGGAAAACATTGAGCTTCTATATTTAATGATTGCTTAGGTGAGCTTGTAATTTCAAGGCTGCTGGGTCTTGTTGATTACTGACTTGGATGGTTGGTTGGGCTTGAATATTGACATGGATTTTGTTTAGCTTGATTACATGTAATAACAAAGGTGGTTGGTTGGGCTTGATATTTGAGATGGTTGGTTGGTTGGGCTTGATAAATGACAGGGTTGGTTGGTTCGGCCTGATTGTTTATATGGATGGTTGGTTGGGCTTGTTTATTTTCATGGATGGATGGTTGGGCTTGATTATTGACTTGGATGGTTGGTTGGGCTTGATTACTGACAGAAATATTCAGATTGTCTTGTTTTTTGATAAATAACGTTGTCGGGCGGTTATTTTTGTGTTTGGCTGATGCTTTGTCCCAGTATCTTAATTGTTATAATTGAGGGGATTGTTTTTGGTACCGTTTCTGTAATAAATATAATTTTCCAATATCCCTCCAGGAGAGGAATGGCCAAGAGCGCCATGAACAGGCGTTTGGGAC
>CALNVZ010002884.1:21803-32947 GCA_940671915.1 Paracentrotus lividus
AATGAGAACGAATGGCAATGATATTAATGATGATGATGGTGGTGGTGGTGGTGGTGCTGTTCACCACCCTTACAATTATCCTCGTCATCTCATTATCATCGTGCATAATCACGACCACCACCTGCATCACCATCGCCATCATCATCATCATCATAATCATCATCACCAGCAAATCTACCAACTTCATAATAATCCCCATCCTCCACTAAGATAAAAAAAAAAATATGATCTTCATTACCGCCATCAACAATATATCTCACAACTGCCATCACCATCATGACTATCACCTTCATCAGCATCATAATGAATATGATTGTCATAATCATGTTGTTATTATCAAGTTAACGTTAAAGTCTCAAAGATGGATGAAATGAAGCCTTTTCTGGGGAGAAAATTATTTTGCCTCCAGCTTCGATAGAAAGGATTTTGAAATTACAAATTTCCATTTCATTTTTATTACAGGTCTCGAAAGAAATGAAATTGGAAAGATGACACTTTAAAAATGAAACAATTTACAATGATATAGATGGGGCAAAGAATACAAAGAGGAACACTAAATTATTCGTCCATTCCACAAGACAATTCTGTGTCATCATACTATGCTACGATGGCTACATGATGGCATTGAGAAGGCTTCACGACGTCGTGTTGCCTTCAACTGACCATCGGGCGGGTTCGCATTTCCCTCGCATTGCCTTCGCATTGCCTGCTGCGATGCTCAAACGAAGTGAACCTTCGCAACTCCATCGGGAGTTTTTTTGGCTGCCAAAGATTTTGCCGATGGATCGGAAGTTACTGCCGAAGCCTGACAAAACTCCACCGATGGTCATGGTGGTTTTAAGATTGCTAATTATACAGGCTGTATCAAATAAAATGGTAAAGTTAGAAAACATTTTGTTTAAGTATAAAAATTAATCACAATCTAATAGTATTCAATATTTCTATAAAGGGGGAAAATCAGACATTCTTTAGCATTTACAATTAAAAAAAAAAAATCTCATTTTGTGTTGTAGATCTGGAGATATGATCACTTTTTTATAATCAAGAAAATCTATTTTGGGCCTGCTTTTTCATAGTCTATATAGGTTTTTCGCATAGTGGCCACGAAATCATTGCTCCGGAAAAATAAGTGTGTGTAATATCTATCAGCTCCTCTCCGCACACTTATTTTTTTTAATGTGGTACCAAATACAGACATTATTTCAGAAGATGTCATAATTTAATTACTTTTCCCCTATTGTTCCATTCTTTTTGAAACAGTCTGTAGTACTCTAAAATGGCCCGATGCTTTTGCGATGCTTTCGTAATGCCATCGTGTCCAGAACAAAATATGGGTTTTTCCGCCATCGTGTGTCCATCGCTCCTAACCATCGGGACAGTGTGAGGCGGGCTTTAGGGCCAGCATATACGATATCAGATGGTTTATCATGAAGGGGTACAATATAGACACTACATCTCGGTAGAAAGCTGTAAAAGGAAATGTAATTACCCATAAAGATACCATATTTTAGAAGAAACCAATAAATATGAAAGTAGTAACATGTACATGTCAATACATGAAACCAAGTATGTGTAGGTAATATCTTCTTATAAACACTTCATGTCATCACAAATCAGTATCTGTGAATGAAATAATATTTCATAGACACTAGACCTTTTGAATACAATACAAATATGACAGTTATATCATATTATAGACATTATATCTAACAGAAAAGCAATACATGTGAAGGTAATTGCATCTTATTTCATTTCCTGTTTATTTTGCCTTGAAATAAATTCATAAAGAAACATTAGAATCATATATCGAAGGACACATCAATACGTGAAAACAGTAGCTCTCAATAAAGTAGGTATAAATGTGAAAGTAATACCATCTGATAGACACTAAAATTAATTAGAAACCAATAGAAAAAATGGGAATAACATATTTTTGACAATACATCTGTGTAGAAATCAATATTTGTAAAGGTATTAAAATCTTATTTACACTGTTCGTCATAAAGATAGAATTATTGTCTGGCTAAAGCGAAATTACGTTGCAACGGTTTTAATTTCTTGAACGTTTTTGTCACACTCTTTTACTTTCCGTGATCCTGGCTATATCTTGGAAGTTGCCTCAACTTTTCTAGAAGATTATTCATCAAGACAGTTTGTCACCCCCAAAGATGGCCATTTTCGTATTTTTTTTTTCTTATTTGGGGGCCTCTTTTTGTTTACGCGACCCACCAAGGTCCCCTCAGTCCCACCCCAAGGACAAACGTATGAGGTGTAGATTTGTTATTGTTCTTTGAGTTAAATCTAGTTTTATGGTTACAGGCTCGACATTTTTTGTCTAGGAGAGGGGTCAAAGTTTATTTTGACTGGGGTTCAACATTGATTTTATTCTTTTTTACACTAGTGAAATTTCTGTCTTACCTAAATTGTATTGTCAAATCTCAACCAAACATGAATCAAAATTAAAAAAAGTATCTATAATTAACATTTTTTTTTAACATCGTCACTAAAGCTTAACCAAAATTAAGGGGAAAATTATGATATTTAAAGGTTAAAGTTTTCTCTTTTTTTTTTTTTTTTTTGGTTTTATTTTATTATTTCTTTTGTTTTCATCATAAAGATGGAATAAAATATTCCGAATTTTCACCAGTCTCACTTTTTATTTCAACCCCTCCCCTAGACAAAAGACCTAAGCCTGTCTCTTTAAATCTAAATTTAACTTAAACAACAATATAAACAATTTACCTCAGGCACCTTTCCTGGTGGTAGGACTGAGGGGGGGGGGGGGCTTGATCAGCCGGAAAAACACAAAAGGGCCCTAAAATGAGAACAAATTACGAAAATTGGCATCATGGGGGTTGATAAAACTTTTCTTTTTTTTTTTTTTAAAGTCCTCGTAAATGGTTGGGAGAATGTCTATGATATAGCCAGGGTCCCGAAAAGTAAAAGCAGAGACAAACATATTCAATAAATTAAAGCCGGAGTAAAATAATGTCGCTATAGCGGCAAAAAAAATATTCCAACTTTATGACGGACAGTGTATATTACATATTACAAGAATAAGAATATATTTACAGGTAATAACATCTCATTGACAAACCAGAAAAGAAAGCGATATGTATATCATTGACACTACACTTTTTTTTACAAGAAACCAATATGTATATCCTTGACACTACACTTTTATACAAGAAACCAATATGCATTTCATTGACAATGCACTTTTATGATCAAAGTTGGGTTTCCTTTTATAGTCTGTAAGATAAGGACCATAGATGTTCACTTCTGGCAGAAAGTGTGAAATTTGGCACATAGGCGTATTTTTGGACGCTGATTTCAAAAATTGCCGGCCCCAAGCGATCCGACAACTCGATCGGCCGCCATTTTGAAATCCAAGATGGCCGCCATGAAAACCACTGAAACTGCCTAACTTGAGTTATAAGTGGCATGTGGCACTGAAATTTGGTACACAGATGTATTTTGACATCCTGAATTTGAATATTGCCGGCCCCCATCGATTCAACCACTCAGTCGGCCGCCATCTTGAATTCCAAGATGGCCGCCATGAAAACCATTGATATGTCTAATTTGAGTTGTAATTGACATGAGGTACTGAAATTTGTTACACAGATGTATTTTGACATCCTAAATTCAAATATTGCCGGCCCCCACCTGGTCGGCCGCCATCTTGAATTCCAAAATGGCCGCCATTGAAATCATGGAATATGCCCAACTTGAGTTATAAATGACATGTGGCGCTCAAATTTGGTACACAATGGTATTTTGACATTCTGAGTTCAAATATTACATGCCCCAATCGATTCGACCACTCAGTCGGCGGCCATCTTGAATTCCAAGATGGCCGCCATGAAAATCAATGATATGCCTAATTTGACTTATGAATGACATATGGCACTCAAATTTGGTACTCAATGATATTTTGACTTTCTGAGTTCAAATATTGCCGGCCCTAATCAATTTGACCACTCAGTCGGCCGCCATCTTGAATTTCAAAATGGCCGCCATGTAAAATGTAAATCATCGATGTGCCTAACTTGAGTTCTAAATGACATGAGGTATTGATATTTGGTATGCATTGGTATTTTGACATGATGAATTCAAATATCGCCAGCTCCAATCGATTCAACTACTCAGTTGGCCGCCATCTTGAATTCAAAGATGGCCGCCATGAAAATCATTGATATGCCTAACTTGAGTTCTAATTGACATGTGGCACTGAAATTTGGTACACAGTGGTATTTTGACATCCTGAATTCAAATATTGCCGGCCCTAATCGATTCGATCACTCAGTCGGCCGCCATCTTGAATTCCAAGATGGCCGCCATGAAAATCAATGATATACCTAACTTGATTTATAAATGACATATGGCACTCAAATTTAAGTACACAATGGTATTTTGACATTCTGAGTTCAAATATTGCCGGCACCAATCAATTCGACCACTCAGTCGGCCGCCATCTTGAATTCCAAAATGGCCGCCATTGAAATCATGGAATATGCCTAACTTGAGTTATAAATGACTTGTGGTATTGAAATTTGGAAAACATTGGTATTTTGACATCCTGAATACAAATATCGGCGGCAACAGTCAATTTGACCACTCAGGCGGCCGCTAAGAAAATAATTGATATGTCTAACTTGAGTTCTAAATGACATACTGAAATATTGTAGTTTTACCTCCTGAATTCAGATGTCGCTGGCCCCATCGATCCAACCAGTCAGTTGGTCGCCATTTTGAATTCCAAGATGACCACCATGAAAATCATGTAAAATGCCAGACTTGCATTCTAAACGATATGCAGCACTGAAAAATGGTATACATTGGTATTTTGACATTCTTAATTCAAGAATTGTCGATCCCTTGTGATCTAACCACAGGGTCATTCCCATCTAAAATTCGAAGATGGTCTGCTTGACAAATCATTGAAAATTGCTTATTTGAGTTCTAATTGTCCTTTGGAATTGATTTTTTGTAAACAATTGTACTTTTTTTTTTACCTCGTCGATACAAACAGTGACTTTCAGATGGCACTTTTATTTGAAAGATTTTCAAGGCCCTTCTGACCTTTCCACTTGACGTTGTTAAATTTTTCCATAATACCATGTATATGGAATCCATATCCCTTCCTTGGACATTTTCTGTGTTGTTAAATTATAATAAACTCATGTTTTTTTTTTTTTTTTTTTTTTTTATTTCCAACCTTGTCTCATCCTACTACTACTATCCTTTTTCATTTCATTTCATTTTATTTTCAATTTCCGATAAAAACAAATAGAAGTCAACAGTGACTTTCAGATGGCACTTTTTATTGAAAGTTTTCAAAGGCCCTTCTGCCTTCCCACTTGACGGTTGTTAATTTTTCCCATAATACCATGTATATGGAATCCTATCCCTTCCTTTGGACATTTTCTGTGTTGTTAAATTATAATAAACTCATGTTTTTTTTGTTTTTTTTGTTTTTTTTATTTCCAACCTTGTCTCATCCTACTACTACTATCCTTTTTTCATTTCATTTCATTTTATTTTCAATTCCGATAAAAACAAATAGAAAACAAATACATCATATGAAAAAATCGAAGTCATGTAGTACAACTTACAAATATATAAAAGCATAGTATTGAAAGTACAGTACATTAACACCTAATGGAACAAAAAACATTGACCTACAAATATGATGAATCATTAAACAATAACAAACAAAAACAAACAAAAACATGTGGGTATATATAGAACATTGGAATTGAGGAATACTGCAAAAAAAAAACTAGATGCTTTTTGTCGGGGCAGTAATCCTCTGCAATTTGTAGCAGTGAGAAATCAAATACAAACACAAATAAAAGAGATTAACAATAACAAATAAGAAGGGAAATAGAAAAAGAAAAAGGAAAAATTAAAAGGAAAGGATTCTGGTTTTAACTAGATTGTGTGTTCAAAGCGGAGGAAGGAAACTCGCAGGAAAGAAAAAATCCATACAGGAAGACCTGACGAGAGAAAATATGATCTCTTGTCTCTCACCAAATCGTCCCCCAAAACCATAACAGCTTGACCAGTGATGGACGTATCATCGCACTTGTCCCCGGGACCGGGGTAAAGATGTAAGAAACTCATTACGAGCAAGAAGATCTAGATCACTTACCGACCGCAAATGAAGCTAATGAAAAATCTGAAACTATCACATCTACATAATGTGCATTTGGATGGTACTCTCTATCTGTGAACTATCTTGATCTTTATTTCAGTTACATTACTGATATAATCTCATTGTAAACAGCTTTTTTCTATTAGTTTAAACATTTTTGTTTTTGTTTGTTGTTTGTTTGTTTTTGTGTGATTTCAATGATTACAAATGTATGCTCATGTCTGTTTCTTCCAACCTCTTTCTTCTACCACATCAATGGTTTTTAACTTTTGTATCAAGATCACCAATTATCCATGTATGGCTATGAATGTATTTTAACTACAAGTTTCTCTGCATGCAGTGCCCAAAAGTATCTTATGAATTTCCCTTTAGAGATATGACTGATAATGAGCTTATTGACGAAATAACAATCGATATGAAACATAAACAATGTCTTGATGTTCTTATATTCTTGTAAATAATAATGATGTATATGAACTAAATGAAGTGGATAATGATGTACATATTGCCCAACTTACCAACAAGACACTGTCACTGATTCTATTGCCAAATGTGAATATTATTTAGAAGACGAGTTTATCTCAAAGGTCGGACCTACATTAAAAGATAGCCTGAGTTTTTACACTTTTACAATTCAAGGAGCCTTAACAAAAATTTTGACAAAATTTATGCATATATAGATACACTGGAATTTTATTTTTCAATATATGGTTTCTCCGAAACATGGATCCACAGCGATACCCCAATGTTGTTCAACAAGCAAGGTTATACATTTATCCACTCTAATCGTACATGTGGAAGAGGTGTGGAGTTGGTATGCTACTTTTGAATTCTTTTGACTTTAAATAAGAAATGATATTATGCCACAATCCGATGTTTTTGAATCAATCTTCATAGAAATAAAAGTAAAAATTAAACCAGTTGTAATCGGAGTATTATACAGAAAACCTAATTCAAACCTTAAAACTTTTACTGATATATTTGATGAATCTCTTACAAAATTGTCACATGAGGGTAAGAAATCCTACATAATGGGTGATTTTATATTGACCATTTGAAGATTATGCAAACAAATATAAATGATTTTATTAATATGATTTATTCGCATTCGTTCATACCTCTTATAAACAAACCTACTAGGGTTACTAAATCGTCTGCATCCTGATTGACAATATTTATACTAATAATATTCTGTGGAAGTATAACCCCTGGTATTTTATACTGTGATGCAACAGATCACTTACCAATATTTCAAGTAACAAACCAGCCATAAATTAACTCCTTTGATTGACCTTATACATACCGTCAGATTAATGAAGAAACTCTCAAGGCCCTAAAAGAAGATCTAGCTCTTACTGATTGGAATAATGTCTTACTTAATAATGATGCAAACGAAGCGTACAATATTTTTATTGATGTATTAAAAACCATTTATGACAGGAATCTGATAAAACGTACATGTAAAGCATACACGTAAAAATGTAAAAAACCTTGGATAACAATGGATATAGTTCGTTTAATACGCAAAAAGCATAGGCTATACAAAAGATATTGCAAAAATCATTCAAAAATAATGAACAATTGTATAAGAATGCACGTAATATAGTTAGTAGATCTATTCTAAAGCCGACGGAATTACTATACTAAAAAATTTAACGACAACAAGAAATCTAAAGAGTACTTGGAATATTATTAAAAACCTACTTGGTAATAAGTCTAAAGCCTTACCGAAACATATTGATGATTAATGGTCAAATTAATAGTGACGAAATGAGTATTGCAATACACTTAATAGTTATATTTGTTAACCTTGGTAAAAACTTACATATGTCTATTGCAACTAATATTGATGATTTAAACGATATATGCCTAATATACTTGATAAATCATTGTTTTTAAACCCATTGATGAGGGTGAAGTGATAAATATTGTGAAATCTTTTAAAGCTTCCAATTTTCTTGGTATTGATGAATTGTGTAGTAAGGTACTTAAATCTGTGATTCATTTTCTCTTATCTCCTATTGTTCATCTTATAAATTTGTCAATTAATACAGGAATAGTCCCTTAAATTAAAAGTTGCAAAGGTCGTTCCGATCCACAAAAAGAATGAACAAACACATATTTTCAAACTATCGCCCAATTTCAATTTTACCGTTTTATCTCAAAATATTTGAAAAGATTGTATATATCGTTTAAGTGATTTTTTGTATACTAATAATATAATCAATCCATGTCAATATGGTTTTCGCAAAAATACATCAACCGAAATGGCACTGATTGACCTACATGATACTGTTATTACATCTTTAAGCAAAAAGCTGCATACGGTTGGAATTTTCATAGACCTTTCAAAGGCGTTTGACTCCATAGATCACGATATTTTATTACATAAATTATATATATATGGTATTCGTGGAATTCCCCTTCAATGGTTTAAACATTATTTAGAAAATAGATTTCAATATGATCATATAAAGAATATATCTGATCCTTTACCAATATGTTGCGGTGTTCCCCAAGGATCGATTCTAGGCCCTCTATTATTTATTATATATGTCAATGATATTTGTAATTGTTCTAGCCTTTTTAAATTCATATTGTTTGCAGACGATACTACTTTATTAATTTCCCATGAAAATATTTCTCGCCTCTCCGATCTTATAACTTTAGAGCTTAATAAACTTAGCACATGGTTTAACGAATAAATTGGTTGTTAATGTTGAAAAATCGAACTACATGTATTTCATAATAAACAAAAAAATATTTCCGAGAGAAGTTCATGATCTACTATCCGTTAAGATAAAAGATACTGTTTTAGAAAGGATTGAAGTCGTTAAGTTCTTAGGATGTATTATTGATCAACACATGACTTGGAAAAATCATATTCAATCTGTATCGTCAAAAATTTCAAGAACCATTGGAATTCTTAGCAAGTTGCGTCATGTGTTACCTCAAAGAGTTTGTGTTTTTATTGTACAATACCTTAATTTTACCTCATTTAACTTATTGCAACATTGTATGGGAATACTATATAAATCTAGACTTCAATGCATTTTCAAATTGCAAAAACGAATTGTAAGACTTTGCACTTTTGCAGAATACAGAGCCCCTTCAAGACGATTTTCGTTTCACTTAATGTATTAGATATCTACCAACTAAATAAATATTGTATGATGATTTTATTATATAAGTATAAGAAGGGTATTCTCCCAGAAGCACTACGCAACATTTTTGTTATAAAATAGCAGTATCCATTCTTATAATACTCGAAATCGTTATAATTTCCACATCGGTAAAGTAGATAAACAATTTATGTTATTGTCCATCAGTACTCAGGACCCACTTTCTGGAACTCCCTTCCCCTTCTGTAACAGACAAACCATCCCTAAATGCTTTCAAAAAAGGCCTTAAAAATCATCTCATTACCTCAAACCTTTGAACACACAATCTAGTTAAACCAGAATCCTTTCCTTTTAATTTTTCCTTTTTCTTTTTCTATTTCCCTTCTTATTTGTATTGTTAATCTCTTTTATTTGTGTTTGTATTTGATTTCTCACTGCTAAAATTGCAGAGGATTACTGCCCCGACAAAAAGCATCTAGTTTTTTTTTTGCAGTATTCCTCAATTCCAATGTTCTATATATACCCACATGTTTTTGTTTGTTTTGTGTTGTTATTGTTTAATGATTCATCATATTTGTAGGTCAATGTTTTTTTGTTCCATTAGGTGTTAATGTACTGTACTTTCAATACTATGCTTTTATATATTTGTAAGTTGTACTACATGACTTCGATTTTTCATATGATGTATTTTGTTTCTATTTGTTTTTATCGGAATTGAAAATAAAATGAAATGAAATGAAAAAGGATAGTAGTAGTAGGATGAGCAAGGTTGGAATAAAAAAAACAAAAAAACAAAAAAAACATGAGTTTATTATAATTTAACACACAGAAAATGTCAAAGGAAGGGATAGGATTCCATATACATGGTATTATGGGAAAAATTAACAACGTCAAGTGGAAAGGTCAGAAGGGCCTTAAACTTTCAATAAAAAGTGCCATCTGAAAGTCACTGTTGACTTCTATTTTGTTTTTATCGGAATTGAAAATAAAATGAAATGAAATGAAAAAAGGATAGTAGTAGTAGGATGAGACAAGGTTGGAAATAAAAAAAAAAAAAAAAAAAAAAAACATGAGTTATTATAATTTAACAACACAGAAAATGTCCAAAGGAAGGGATAGGATTCCATATACATGGTATTATGGGAAAAATTAACAACGTCAAGTGGAAAGGTCAGAAGGGCCTTGAAACTTTCAATAAAAGTGCCATCTGAAAGTCACTGTTGTACGACGAGGTAAAAAAAAAGTACAATTGTTTCAAAAAATCAATTCCAAAGGACAATTAGAACTCAAATAAGCAATTTTCAATGATTTGTCAAGCAGACCATCTTCGAATTTAGATGGGAATGACCCTGTGGTTAGATCACAAGGGATCGACAATTCTTGAATTAAGAATGTCAAAATACCAATGTATACCATTTTTCAGTGCTGCATATCGTTTAGAATGCAAGTCTGGCATTTTACATGATTTTCATGGTGGTCATCTTGGAATTCAAAATGGCGACCAACTGACTGGTTGGATCGATGGGGCAGCGACATCTGAATTCAGGAGGTAAAACTACAATATTTCAGTATGTCATTTAGAACTCAAGTTAGACATATCAATTATTTTCTTAGCGGCCGCCTGAGTGGTCAAATTGACTGTTGCCGCCGATATTTGTATTCAGGATGTCAAAATACCAATGTTTTCCAAATTCAATACCACAAGTCATTTATAACTCAGTTAGGCATTTTCCATGATTTCAATGGCGGCCATTTTGGAATCAAGATGGCGGCCGACTGAGTGTCGAATTGATTGGTGCCGGCAATATTTGAACTCAGGAATGTCAAAACCATTGGTACTTAATTGAGTGCCATATGTCAAT